>JAPMOR010099591.1:350002-379733 GCA_026543865.1 Argiope aurantia
TCATAGTATTTAGAGAGCGCAAATGCAGCTACTTCTAAAACACGAATGAACTGATACAAAAGTATAAAAATCAAGTTAATAGGAAAAACAAATAAACCAAATAAAAAATATATAAAAAAGAATCCGGCCTGAAGACTTTTTCAAGGGTCACCCTCAGGCAGAGATTAAAAAAAAGGGATTTTTTCTGTTAAGGAAATGCAGACAATGAAGTCTAAGAATGATTCCTCGTGATCCGAAAATCCCCTGAAATTAGGCCCAAGAGATATACCATTTTAACAGAAAGGAAAATACATAACAACAAATTAGAAGAAAAACCACTAATAAGTAAAAATACAATAACAAAAATAACAATAAAAACCAAAATACCATAAAATAACACAAAAGAAAAATGAAATGGCAAGAACATACCATCTGCAGTCTAGGAAATTTTAAGCTATCGATTGTGATTCCCGCTTATTAAAAACACAAAGCTAACGGTAATTTAGGTAAAAATTGTAGGCTTCCAGCGCCATCTATTGAGTGATATGATATGCAAGGGAAGTTCTATTTTTTATTTAAGACAAAGGATTAATCCCAAACCATACCTTGTTTAATTAAAAAATTGATTTTACAGTAATTTTTAAGAAATTCATTTTTAATTAAATTTTTAATGAGTTTGTTTGATGCTTAAATATAGGAGTTTTTATTATTGCAAATCCTTTTGATCCTGTTAACTTGTGAGAAAATTAGATTTTTGAAAATTTTAGAGTTTAGATTGGAATGGTAGTTACATAGTTTTGTTATTTTAAAATTGAATTCATCCCTTTTATCGTATATACCAACTATTGTTTTATGATTAGCAATTTCGATTTTTAAATCCAGAAAGGTAACCTCAAGTTGATTTTTATTCGTTTCTGTTAGAATTAAATCTTTTGGATAGCAATTAGCAACAATATTAGTATTGTCGAAGTTAATCAAAAGTAGGTCATCAATATATCTCCACCCGTTTATTAAATTATATTTAATAACTTTTTTTTCTCATAGTAATGTAGGAAAATATTAGTTAAAGCACTTGAGAAAGCTGTTTTCATTGGAATGCCCTTAACTTGTTTATAAAAATTAATACCATTAAAAACGTAATTTTTTGTAATATGAAAATTACTTAACTCAAGCCAGTTATTTTTAGGAATGATATTTTCATTTAAATATTCGTCATAGATAAAAGTGCAGACCTTTATTAATTTTTCATGAGGTAGATTAGTGTATAAATTTTCGAAATCAAAAGTATTAAGTTTATTAATGTTGTTATCTTTAAGAAAATCCAGAATTTCTTTGTTACTAGAAATAATAAAGTTGTCTTCATCTTTTATTTTGTCCAGGATAATTTTTAAGTATTTAAAGAAATGTTTACCCGTATAGTAATTATAACTGTCAGTGCTACAGGTCACGAATCTGAATTTTAATGGATTTTTATGAAATTTAACTGTTGGGAATAAATAAGGATAGTTAAGAGAGCAAGTCTTAGTTTTGATTTTTTTTGCGCAAGCTAGCATTCTTTTATCTAATTCCTTTTTCCCGGTATTCTTTAACATATAAGTTGCGTTAGAGTTATATTCATTAATTAAAAGTTCTTTATAATAATATTTACAAATTAAACAGAAATTATTTGCTGATTTATCTATTACTGTAATAACAAATTTTTCTTCTAAATTTATTATTTCGTTTTTCAATGTTTTACTAAAATAAATCCCACGTTCTTTAGATCTGTCAAAATCAATATTCATTTTTATTTTTATTTCCTTTAAAATTCTCACTTTCTATTCTCCGAAACCTTCCGCAGGCCAATGGTATTTTCTAGATAATTTAGCAATAAAAACATCCAAATCCTTACCAATAGAAATCAAGATTTTGTCATGGTTTATTTTTTCTCTTGATCGAAATTTTGTTCTTTTTTTATATATTTTTTATTTGGTTTATTTGTTTTCCCTATTAACTTGATTTTTATACTTTTGTGTGTGTATATATATATGTATGTATGTAGTGACGAACGCCTGATGACGAGCGCCATCTGCTGGCCAACAGGTGTTGATGCTTGTTAGACGGAGTACAGACGAGACGGGTCTGAACGTAAGACAAGACTTGTGAGACGAGACGGGTCTCTGAACGAAAGACGCGACGTAACATGGGAATTAATCCTGCAACGTATTCGACGAAATCTATTTAATGTTCATTTCTTTTATGTTAATGTAATTGTCCGTCCTAAATGTAATTAAATGTGCGTTCTAAAATAGTAGTGATACCTGAGTCCTACATATATATATATATATATATATATATATATATATATATATAATTGTAATGCATTTCTTTGTTATATTAAAGAATCGACGAAGTTAAAATTATTATCTCACTCAAAAAATTCTATTTTTATACAATAATATGAAATTAAATACTTTGTAATGATAGACTTTTATCTAAATTACAAAAAGTATTTTATAAACCTTTGCAAATGATTTCTGGTATGTATATGTATTTGTGCATTTTTTGATTACAGTAATATAACATAAAAGCTATTCTCGGTTATGAATCAATGCATTCAAAATTGAGTATGCAATAAAACATTCTAAATTCATATTATTCAATTATTTTTGTATAACAAAACTTTTACAGCATGATAAAATATAAATAAATTATAGTATATAGTTCGTAATTATACATAATACCAAATACTATGATTTATTATTAGTGAGGAATAATGTACCGACTTCCATTACAAAAGGCGCATCCGTCTCATTAATCCTCACCAACAGGTGTCAGGCTCTGTATTGTTACGAATCTTTAATACAGCTTTTCTGTCAAGTTAGTACTATAATAAGAGAAATAGATTTACATGGATTTTTAATAGATATTGAACGGAGGATTCGACGACACCCAATACCCGACAAGTATTGTGATTTATTATTAGTGAGGATTAATGTGAAGACTTCCATTGCAAAAGGCTTTGCTGTCTCATTAATCATAACCATTAGATACCAAGCTCTTTATTGTTACGAATGTTTAATGTAGCTTTCCAGCCATGTTAATCTTGTAGTTAGAATGAAATATTTACAATGAAGTTTAATGAATGTTGAGTGGGTGATTCAATGATACATTGGCCTTGGCGATCATTCAGCGACTTTGGCAATAAAAAAAATAGTGAAAATGCAAGAATTTTGGAGTTATATCTCTAAGAAACCGAGATCTAGAGATTCTTCTGTAAAATTCCATGTTTGTCATAACTCGAGAAAGTGATGCCATTCAATCGATACCCTCTTTGGAGTGTTGCCTGCGCAACTAGCTCTCTAGATGTGAATTCTGAAGGTTATCTGCTTGTTTGTTAGTATCTACAAGTGGTGCTCTTTGTGCAACTTAAATATGTTTTTATTACTCTTGCTTCGTTGTGAAATAAAGCGAAGTTTTCCATTATCCAATGTTTATATTCTCAAATATATGATTTTTTCAAATATACGATTTATTGAAAGGCATTATTATTATTACTTTCTTTTTTTTGGAAATATACTCACATTCCAAACCAAAATGTGCATAAGTTACCTATAAGTTAATTTTTAGAAATCTACATATGAGAACATTGTGCTACATAGTATAATAAAGAAAACCGAATACATAGCTTGAACATTTTTTTCAAACAATTAAAACCAAAAATTTATCACAAAATTGCAATTTTAATTATAAAATCACATACTAAGTTTCATTCATTTGAATCATTGCGCTTTTGAAACATTCCGTTTAGAAGCATGACAATGTACAGACTGACAGACGAGCAACCATCTTATAGATTAGATTCAAAATTTGATACTCTTTAGATGCTGAAATTTTGAAGCAGATTTTTTCAAAAATCGTTGCGTTTATTTGCATGTGAAGACACTGACCAACAGACGACGAACTTCTTAACATATTTGATTTAAAATTAGGTATGAATCTACACTTTCGATGCTAAATCTGTGTTTAAAATTTTATCAGTTCAGATTCTTATATTTTGTAATTATCGCGTTCACTTCTGCTTGGATAGCTGAACATATGGACTTCTTTTGATTATATTTTGTTCAAAATTCAATAGAGATTTACAAATTTGGAATAAAGGCAACATACCAAATGTCATCTATCTAGCTCAAACTGTTTTTAATC
The DNA here is from genome assembly GCA_026543865.1 of Argiope aurantia. Classification (NCBI taxonomy): domain Eukaryota; kingdom Metazoa; phylum Arthropoda; class Arachnida; order Araneae; family Araneidae; genus Argiope; species Argiope aurantia. The sequence goes on from JAPMOR010099591.1 coordinate 354,167, forward strand.
AGTGCATTCACAGACAGACAGTCATAATTCTAGATAATCAATCATTATTTGTATTCAGAGAAGTCTGAAATTTAGAGATTCATCTTCTTAGTGTATTTTGTACATAAGAAAATAAAAATGAAAAAGAACTACGACAAAATTTAAAATATTAATAGTAAAAAAAATTTGGTCCTTTCGAAATATATGACATTTATTTCAACTATTCAAACAATAAATTTCTAGTACAAAGATAGAGATTTATGCTTAAATCTTATCTTAAACATGTCATTTTTAATCATTTTAAATCAGATGTCACTTGTATTGGTTGTTTCAATGGAAGAAAATGCAATTCATGAATCGAAATGGAAGGAATATATGAGTAAATATCGAATTCCTGCATTTGACGACTGGAAACATGCTGTCATATAGCTCCTTCTTGTGTCAAATGTTTCTGAAGTTTGCTTAGTATGATACTAATGATACTGTTTGCATAAAAAAAAATAATTAAGTTATTTATAAATAAGGAGCAATGATGAACAGGAAAAAAATCAGTTTTCGCCAGAAAAGACCATAATAACCTTTCCTTCACATTGTAAATCAAGAGAAATAAAAAAAAAAGGATAAAACATCATAGATTAATCGTAAAAGCAAAATAAAACAAAAATCGTAAAAGCATATATGTTCAGGTCCCTTTAGTCATGTGTGGGCATAAATATCATATTTAACTATGTTATTTCAAATATTCTCTCTCGTGTTTTGATATTTCTACTGTCAATTATAAATCAGATTACATTAGACTTGCATGGGTATTGACAAATAACTACATTACTGGTCAGTAAAGTCGTAGTCATTGTAATAAAAAAAGAAAACACTCATGGATCAGAAACACTCAATAAATGCTCATTTCACAAACATTCAATCTGGTATAAGGTTTACATAAAAATCCATGAACGATCATATTACTGATAAACAGTGGCGTAGCAAAAGGTGACAAGAGAAATACAGATGTTATTGAGGACACAAATTGTTGCCACAGATACGATATTTTTATACTTATTTCTCATTTTTTGTAAAAAGTAGATTAGTAGATAAAATGGTCAGAAATGAATATGTATACTTCAGACGCACCTTACCTTGACTGTTCTACAAATAATGCTGTATCAAAGCGTACATTTATTGCTCTTAAGGTTACAGAGAGAATATTATGAAATTAAACAGATTTTGTCAAATGTAATTGAATTTCTCTTCAGATAGAAAAACCAGTTAACCGCGTTTAAAATTAAACTACATCAATTCAACTACATCTTTCACATTTAAATACTCTTGGATCCTATGTACTGACGAAATAGTGAATTTTGCGATTTTATCAAATTGCCAATTTAGTTTATAGTTTTCTGTAAAACAGAACTTCCTTTACAAAAATGTGCTGTTTTCCTCTATAAAGTCGCAATGAACAAGCGCTGCAAGTGTGACTGTTATGGTCTGGTAGTATCGTCTCATTTTATGGAGCTGGTGCTTCCTGGTTTGATATTTGAAATAATATAAGATTCACCGTTTGTGTAAATCTAGTGCATGTTGCATCCTATACAACAAATAAAAGGCTCACCCATTTATTTGATATGGAAGTTTGAAGATTGGGAGCCAATTCTGGTATCAACCAGAGGCGACTTCACGATCGTCTAAACGTAGTTCAAAATTGACATGCTAGTCTTATAACAACAAATGGAATTATTTGAAAAATGATTGTTACAATGATTGATTAACTAGCGAATAAGCTAAACAAATGAGGCGAAATAATATAATTTGTTTATTTAAAATATTTTACTCAATTCATGAAATATATCAGAAAGAGGTTGACAGTAATGATTGCTTTATGTTACTTTTAACATCACCATTTTATTCGCCAAAATTCGATTTTGCCAAATTCCTTTTGTCTCAAGAAGAAATAAACAACGTGTTAATTTAATTAAGAAGCCCCATTCTAATATAGTTGAACGTAATTTGAAAAAGTTCCATTAAGAATTATTAATTACGATATGAGATATCCCAAACATCCATTTTAGACCAGAACAAGAGATATTTTAACTAACGAGGTGAGCTTCCTTTTTCTTGTTAGTTCGTCAACATAATCTTAGTTCGCACATCCTTTGTCGAGCATTAGTTTGGGAACAATCTAATTTAACTACAGCCTGTTTGCCTTTCATGTAATGCAGCTCGATTAACGTGATGGATGGCAAATATTTGATAATTTGGCGATATTCATCCTCCGAGGGATTTCTATATAGAAACCGAACCCTTTGAAGCGCTGGTCAACATCCTGTGGTTTCCGGACAATGGCAGGCATTTAAGCGACCATTTGACACACACTGACAGTTCCAAATGCACCATTTGTCAACTGGGACACTACAAACCCCACTCCGTGCACCCCTCCTCTTTCTGGTTGCGTCATGGCCAGAACAATTGCGAGACCAGTGTCCCTCTGTAAGTCCACTACTCCCACTGAATGAGGGAGAGAGGAGTTTGTCAGTTTAAATATTTAATGACTTTGCGTTCTGCCGTTGAGCGTACAGTGAGTTGCACCGAGGGGTTTGGATGAAAAGCCACCCTTTGCTACTTTTGATGGCAATTGTTAGTAGATCTATGTTACAGAGCAATTAGCATTCTGTAGCTGAATACTAGAAATCACATCTGCATTTAAAAATTATCTATTTTTCTGTTTTTTTAATAAAAGTTTTCAATAAAATAATAATATTTGCATAATGAATTGTATAAATAAAATTTCTGCATTCTTAATACTTTAATTAATAAACACACGGAAATGTACAAACAATGATACCATGTTTTATCAAATCACTCAAATAATATATAGTGAACATTTGAGGCAAATGTAATTCAATATATGAATTTCCATTTTCTAATAAAATTCAATTCAAGATAGTTAAAAAATTCTGTTTTTCTGTAGTTTCTGTAAAGCTTCTAATAAATAATATCATAATTTGTATAAATAAAATTTCTTCCTTCTTAATTGTTAAATTTATTTTAACCCTTAATTAATGCGGATACGGAAATGTACAGACAAGCCTGTAAACTAAAGTTATATCACGTTTTATCGAATATCTCAAATAAATGACTAGTGGACATTCATGGTAGATGTAATTCAACGTATTAATTTCTATTATCTATTAAAATTCAATTCAACGAAGTTATTTGCATTTTAAAACTGGAAACATTAAATCAAAATATGATTTTTGTATTTCTTTCTGAAGATTCTCTTGGATTTAGATGATTAATACCTTATTGCAGTTATATAACCCTATTTATTGAGTTTTTTAACACTTCAGTGTTGCAGAATTTCGTAATGGCATGCAAATATCTGTAGTTTTTGTGCAAAATTTTATGGGAGAACGCGGAAAATGTCTACAAATTTTTTCTTATCTAAAAAGTAAATACAATAAATCAAGAACACAATTTTGTGCATGAATCATTTACAATAACTGAGATTTTCACATTTTTGTTAAGTGTTGACCTGATTTCTCATTATCCAGGGCAACAGAAGTTTTTCTGTAATTTTATTACGTAAGTTTCTATTCATGAATGAACAACACAAAACGCTTTCATGAAAATGTTTTAAATGTAAAGATAACTTTAAATCAAGATGCATAGTTTTGTGCACAATTCGCAAAATAAGTGAAGTTCATAAATTTTTTGTATACAAGTTGTCATAGTTTCACATTAAAAAGGGAAAAATAAACTTCCCTGTATTAATATTACATAGTCAGGTTTCTATTGTTTCTTTTTGCCATGGCAATTTAATGAGCATTTTATAAAAGCATACGAAATATTTTTACGAAAACCTTTTGAGTATAAAAATAACTATAAATCAAGTTACTTAGTCTTATGCTCGAGTCATTTACAATAACCGAAATGTTCGCGTTTTTGTATAAAAATATTCTTTGTTCCACATTAAAAAGAGATTTGAACTTCTCTATGATTCTTTTATAAATATTACATAGGCAAGTTTCTATTATTTACTTTTATTATAACTGTTTAATGAACATTTTATAAAAGTACACGAAATAGTTTTACGAAAATGTTTTGATTGTAAAAATAACTGCAAATAAAGATGCATAGTTTTGTGCTCGAGTCATTTACAATAACTGAGTTTAACACCTTTTAGCGTAAAAGTTTTCTTAGCATCACATTAAACAAGGGAATTTAAACATCTATGTAATTCTTTTATAAATATTACATAATCAGGGTTCTATTATTTCCATTTGTCACCTCTATTTTATGAACATTTTATAAAAGTACACGATGTTTTGAGTGCAAAAATAATTGTAAATCAAAATGATTAGTTTTATGCTCGAGTTATTTACAGTAACTGAAGTTTATATATTTTTGTAAATCAAGATGTCTAGTTTAAAAGCTCGAGCCATTTATAGTAATTGAATTTTATAAATTTTTATATACAAGTTGTCTGAGTTTCACATTAAACAGAAAAATTTAAACTTCACTGCAATTCTTTTATAAATATACATGTTTATTGCATCTCTTTAATAAACATTTTATAAAAGCACACAAAAAATTTCTGCGTAAAAATAATTGTAAATCAATATGCTTAGTTTTGTGCTCGAGTCATTTACAATAACAGAGTTTTACACATTTTTGTATAAAAGTTGTCTTAGCTTCACAGTGATAGGGGAAACGGAAACTTCTCTGTAAATCTTTTATAAAGATTACGTGGGCGAATTTCTATTAATTTCTTTTATCCCTCTATCTAACGAGTATTTTTTTAAACAAAACGTTTCAAGAAAATGTTTCGGGTGGAAAAAAATAATAATAACTGCAAATTAAGATTCACAGTTCCATGCACGAGCCATTCACAATAACTGAAGAAAACAAAACTTTTCCTGTAAAACGATACAAGAGATTTAGTCAGGGTTTTGTTAATCTTTTTATCGAACTTGACTTTGGTCAGATCCATCTAACGAACAATTTGTGGTAGAACCTGACAAAAAAAAAAAATAAACAAATATATCTCCAGTTTAATAATAAGAACAATAAATCAAGATATGCGTTATCATGCCATTTAAATAACGAGAAAACAAGTAATATATACGTGGTCCATGATGAGAGTGACTGATAGTTCGCTTGCATAATCAAGAAGAAATATTTCATGCGTTTATTTAGCTGTCAAAGGTAATTTTAAGCGACACACTTTCCATAATAGCCATGTCGCTCATGCATTAAATCAGATGTACATTGTATTTCAGTAAGTAATTATTTTAGTCATTCATTTTCCCGTCATTTTTCATGCGTAAAAGATTTGAAAAAGATAGCATTGCATAAAAGTAGCAATAAAAAAGAAAACAAACAGTTAATGGCTTTTTTGCCTTTCTTGTATTTATCAATTTATAATTGCTGGTGTATACATTTTAGATATGATGTGTGATTAAAGATTTAGAGAAAATTAAATGGAAGAAAGCAAGATGAATAGCATTTTGCGTAAATGTTTTATACGTATGAGATTACCATTTCATTGAATGTATTGCTATCAAGCAGAAATAATTAATGATGTTGTTTTTGATAATTTTATAATTAATGTAGTTTTAATTGCAAATATCGGCTATTCAAGATGGATTTGTTTGACAGATGTCAAATGAAAATAAATGATCTAATTTTATAGTTTAATTATATAGTTTGTATTCGTGTAGGATAAAATTTTATTAGAATATTTATATATAATTGAGTATAATTATCAAATTATTGTTTATTTCTTTTGAATTAATCCTTTTTTATTTGAATGAACTTTCAGAAGCTATGATTACATCGCATTTGACTTAAATTGACAATTTATTACTAAGAATTTTAAACACGAAGCAAAAAAAAATAATAATAATAAATGAAACTTCTTAAGTTAATGATAACTATATTTGAAGTGCTAACTATATTTGAATTTCATTCAATTACATAGGCCTACAAGGAAAGAAAAGACGTGCTTAGTATTTTAAAACTAATTTTAGTTGTAATAAGGGTTTTCAATATATAAATAAGAACAGTTTTTTTCTCTATCTGCTTAACTTTTTCAGATCAGTGGGGTTTTTTTAATGTGCCGTTTTGCAAGAAATGCGCAATTTTAATACTATCTTACGCAATTCTAAATCTCATATACAATCATTGTTTCCTGTATATTTGCCCTATTATCACTGTGCTGTTCAATTATTTCCAGAAAAATAAGGCATATATGCTTTATGTTTATGTTTCTCTTAAACATAATGATTGTGCCATATTTGCATAAGGCATAATCATTGTCTGTTCAGTAACTAAAGTGACCTTCAAAGCTTCAAACTAGAGCTGAAATTAGTTAAATTCTTGCTATGGTAAGTAGATCAAAATTGATTTCTCGCGATATTTGTGTGTTGGAAAAAGTTGTTATAAAATTAACTTGAAATGTGTTGCTTTGTAGAATCTTTTATTTGTGTTATTGATTAGAAACACAATGAATTCTTCAACTAGTGGAGGTTCTGTGAATCATTCTGATGTGTTTTGTTACATATGTGAAGAATACACGTTAAAAGAAGGGGGGGGGGGAAACCTAGGGATTTTTAAAAAAATAGTGGGCTTATTTTCAATACTTTAATTTCCTTCTTGATGACCAGGATAAAATCTGAGCGCAACTTCAGTTCTTGTACAGAACATTCACGACAGTGGAATACCAGGAAAAGAAAAGAGTTTGAAGTTCAACACACCGATAGTTTGGAGCATTTAAAAGAAATAAATAAACTTTTATATTTGTTATTTTTTTGTCTAGTAAATAATACTGGAATCAATCGAAATAACCGTAACAAGTGGACTTATTTTGATTTAATCTTAGAAAAACGTCTGGCCCCTCACTCGGTGGAAGTACCATTCATAGCGTTTCGCCAACTTCTAAAACTCTGTAAATACGATTATTGCCCTCTGGTCATTATAATAATATAAAAATTAATATAAAATATATTAAGCTGGTAAATTAGATGCTTAACTGTTTCAAATCTTTTGGGTGTAACATAAACATTAAGGTGGACTACTTACACAGCTACTTAGACCGTTTCCCAAAAAAACTTAGGAGACACTAGTGTGGAAAAAGCTGAAAGATTTCATTAGGATAGGAAAAACTATAGAGGACCATAACCAAGAAAAATGGGATACTCATATGATGGCCGATTATTGTAGGTTTAAAAAGGCGTTGTTTAAAAATTAAGAAGTCACAGAAAAAGAATCTTCCGAAAAAACTAGTTGGTTTAATTGATGATTTTTTTCTTCTGTCTTTATATGTAATAATATTTGTATAATTTCGTATATATGTAATAATATTTGTATGTAAAAATTTCGTATTTCATTTTTTCAATTTTATTCATGAATTTAACTTAAAATATTTTATTTATTTAAACTATTATATCTTGGAAACTTAAGCTCCAAATAAAAAATTAATGCTATATTTGAAACTAGAGCATCAAATTTATATGAAATTTGCTATAAATAACCCAATACAAAAATAACTATTCGGTTGTGTAATCCTTTAAACTCCCTAAGAATGACTTAAATATTTAAAAGTGGATTATGAGAAAACTGGATACTAACCCCACAATCGACGAGCGTGAACCATTATCTATTAAGCCATTATCTTATTAAATTATCTCCTCTCAAATTTATAAGCTAAGAAATTAAATTATTAAGAAACACTATAATTTGACCCACAAATTATACATAATCCACAAATACGTCAAATATTTTATGAAGCAGCATATTCCTAGATTGGATTTGGCATCTAATTCCATCTCTACTAATAGTAAAGATTAAAATGTTATATCTGTGTTGGCGCTGTATAGATCAGACTATACGACCTAGATCTACAGAATTCGCCATAGATATATTTTAGGGAATGGAAATATACATCTCGATAAGAGTTTTAAAAATTTTAATAAGAAATTTAATTAATTAAAAATTAATTAAAATTCTGAATTTTCTGTGATAAATTCTGGAGATAAGGCAGCACAAATCTCATTTTTACACCATTTAAATTTTTTTATTATTTTTTAATGACACAAATTTAATTTTTTTTTATTATCGTGCAAATTTTTCCAGTAATTTGTCAATTTTTTTAAAAAAAAAATATTTTTTGCATATTTTTAACTATAGAATTGATTGTTACAATGAAGTTCAAATTATTTTTAAATTCTTTTATCAAATATTTAAAAATGTCATTTTCTCCAATTTAGAAATTTGCATCAGGAGTTTATTGAAAAGGTAGAGTACCGTGGAAACTAAAATATATATGGACCATATGATTACGTAATTAATAGCATTATTACGTTTTCGAACGCGACTCTATTGGGATGGGTTATGTACACAATGAATGGATCAGGTGTAAGGTTATTACTAACGGAACACGACTTACTAACGGAACACGATAGTAACTATTTGATACTTAAAAATAGTTTATTTACCGTATCATGAATATTAGATATGTATAAGAGATTCAATTGAAATTAAACATATCCAATATTCTTGGCGAATTACAAAGCTGCCAAAGTCCGAGTAGTATTACCATAAAAGAAAAAAACCCTGTAATCTATTGATAGCTGAATATACGTGTGTTAGAAGTTTATAAACTAGATGATTTCAACAAGAATTACTAAACTTGACACGTGCATACTTCGGAGGGTGAGAATATGAACTTAGGAACGATTTCCTTAAATTTTTAATTAGAATTATAATTAATGAAATATTAAATGAAACGTCGACGTTTTTTCCCCAAAACTTCTGTAATTATTATAGCCAAAATAATTTTTACTTATCTTAAAATTTAAAAAAAAAAAAATTCCAGTGACACTGCATTTAATGCAGGACAAATTTTTTCAACATCTTTTTAACTAATTTTTAAAACTATTTTAACCATGTTTAGCAAAATTTATTTCATTGTGGCAAAGAAACTCAAATCGTTTTCATTTTTGCTACAAATATTTTTTCCCCCAATTTTGATGATGAGAAAATGAAAGTTCAGTTTATTTTTCTGTAGAAAATATGTTTCTATTTAAAATATAATTTTAATATTCTTTTTGAAAATTATTGCATTTATAATTATTATTTAATTTCACAAAGAAGCAATATTGAAAATTTTTTTTAAAGTATGTCCATTTTTAATCATTGTTGCCGCTTAATGTAAAATAAATAGATATAAAACTGTATTACAGTTCCTATCATTGGAAAGTGGCTGTTTTACTATGGTGCACAGAATTTTCAGTTGAATCACAGAAACGTTTGTTGAATAATTTTATGAAATTTTACCCAAACTATGAAAAATATTCTTTTTTAGTACTAATAATTTTAATACTAATAAAACTTCAGTGTTGAATGATTCTTTTTCCTATTATGCTTTAAATGAAGGAAAAAAAAATTCGTTTCAGAAAAACGTTTTCTTTTTTTGTTGAAGGTTAATCCCTTCCAATTTAAAATTTCAACTTTTAGGTGGGATAACAGAAAAGTAGAGATATGCACTTCACAATGTAGAAGCTCTAAATTACTACATATCTATCAAAATTTGAAATTTAAAACTATTTTTCAAAGGAAACCTTTAAGAAAAAATGCCGAAATTATTTAATTGAAAATTGCAGCATCCATAAATCCTGAGAACAATTTGGTTGTTAAACATGACTAATTATTAAAAAGTTATAACGATATAAAATGTATTTAAAACTGGTATTATCAACTCGGTGGGAAATGTATAAAAGGATTTTGAATATCAAAACGACTTTCATTCAAATGTAAATGCAAAATCAATTTTTCTAAATAGGCAAAACTAGATTTTAGTTAATTAATTAATTAACCATTTAATTAATTGTCGAAAAAAACTTTATTAAAATCGTCTTTATGCTTCATAGTTTTTGGTAACAAAATATCAAATAAATAATTTCACTCTTATGGATCTCTTCAAAATTCAGAAATGCATACCTATCATTTTCGTGTAATTATTAAATTGAATTTTCTTTCTTATTTTTTTATTGATCTGGTTGTGTAAAATAATACTTGGATCCTCCTAATAATTGATTCTTTTCCCACAATTTTTACTTTCTCTTAAAAAAAAACTTTTATCATTACGAGCTCGTTAAGCATATTATTCATCCTATTTACATCGCACGTAGAAACTGGCACACATAACATATTGAAGAATTACCATAATTTACATACAAATTAAAAATGTATTTTTTTCCACAACTTTTTTTTTCATATCGTTGTATAATTTTTTTTTGTTTTGTCTTCACTTCTTTCGCTTTATTATATCTCGGGAAAGGAAGGGGGGGAATTCCTCTCCCACGCTAACATTTTTTTAACAAACGCACACACACAAAAAATTGTTTTGAACGATGGGTATTAAATTAACAACAACAAAAAAATCATAGTGGCTTGTTTTGTGATCCAGAGAGCAAAAAATAGCGCGAACTAAATAATTGCTGTTGAAAAAACTTCGCTAACCTCATAAATTTACAACCTGTTCCGATACTTGTAAGCATAAATTATTGTTGAAAAAGTAATTAAATAGGCGTGTTTCAGTAATCCATCTTCTAAAGTTTAAAGTTATTTTCTTAAGAAATGTTTATTTATTCTCTCTCTATAACTCCTTACAGTTTTTTAAGGGTTTTATTCTTTCTTTCCCTCCCTTTTATAAACAACATTCTTTAAAGCAACTTTCGTAAAGTTATTTCTGACCTTATAAATTACTACTTCTTTAATATTCAATTAAAATGCTTCTGTTCTTAAGCTTAGATTGTTGTGTGTAGAAAACTAACGTACTTTCTCATAATTAATTAATTCTTTGCATAATTAAATGCAAATAACTTATGCAGAACAAATTTAAGAAAGGAGAAAAAAAAATCTCGAATAGTAACTCTAAAAAAAAGCATCTGGGTTATTAGAATCAAGAAATATAGAAAATTTGAAAATAAAGATTCATAGTATGAGTATATCAAATTAATGCAGAACCACTCTGACATTTAGTGAAGCAATAAATCTCATTACACATTTTGTTATGATACTTTAATAAATATTTCTTTTTGCTGTTTAATTTAAAATATTTTTGGTCTTTTATATATATATGTGTGTGTGTGTGTGTGTGTGTGTGTGTGTATAAGGACATTTTAAATTTATTTTAAATCCTGATTATTTTTTTCCTAATTATTATTTTAATTTAATACATATTAACTTAATACTAAAATGGTCTCTTATTTCCTGATTCAATTCCACTTTTTTTATTTAATTAATGCTACACGAAATCTCTAAAATAGCTTTAATCAGCAAGTTCCCCATCTACGAGAAGTCGCATAAAAATCCGTCATGTTTAGCAAATTCTTTTAAAGATACCTAAATTCACTTTCCTAAATCGACACGTGTTAAAGAAATCTCTATCAAAATCTCATTGTAAAATAAAGGAAGGAAAAATTTCGGTCTCTTTTGCTTTTCTACTCTTGTGTCACGATGTAGACTGACGTATTTCTTACCTCTTATTCTTTGAATATAAATTATGCCTCTAGTAGTGAAATAAATAAGTCTTAAAATTTCAAAAGTTTCTTCTTCTCGTCCACGCATCTGCTAAAATATGTTTACATATATAATTCTCTCAATGGAGCCACAAATTTTCGTCCAGAGTATTCGTTTTAACAGTGTTCCTTAATTAGGAAATTAATTTAAAAAATTCTCTTACAATTCCTTAAATATTCTTATATGAAAGCAGTAGTTTACATTTTCTCCTTAATTAAATAGTTACCCAATATTATTCAGTTATCAAAGCTTTTACTAAGCATGAAAAGGTAACAATTTTTACAAAATCTTTTAATTTTCTGAATACTTTTTGCTTGAAAAAGAAAATTTTTTATGAAAGAAATTTACTTTAAATAATTACAGTTTTGATATAATTTAATTTTATTAAAAAAATTTTAGTAAGCAATTAATCTATTTTTTTCACATCTCATACATTCACCTACATCTAATTAAATTTCTATACAATTTAATAGGGACAAAAATATAAACATTAAATAAAATTTTGTTTTGTTTTTATTTTATTTTCAAAGTATTTATATATATATATATATAAATTATTGACTTAATTTTTAGTCACAAAAAGTAGAAAGATTTCATGACGAATTCTTCGGTGTTATTTTAGTTTCTCAGGCAGTATAGATTCGTTTTAAAATCACCGCAAAATTTTGAAAATTATCTCTTTCGTCCATGAAAAATCTGTCTAAAAATTTATTTCATAAAATTGTACATTTTATAGGGAATAAAAATCATTTATTGATGAGTTCATTTTAAATAATAAACATTGTAGCGTTGCTATACATTCTATTGCGGTATCAAATCTTTGTTCTTTGTGCAAAATAAAAAATAATAATAAAATAAATATAATCTATTTCAATATCGGCGTGATAAACTTAAAGAATAAACATTATGTTACAACATTAACTTTAATTATTTATAAATATTTTTCCTTCCTTTTTAAAATATAATATCCAGCAATAAAGCTGGATATATTATTAATTCTTATACATAAAAATATCAACCTATCATGCAAGAGACTTTTTAAAATTAAGTACTTTTTTGATAAATTTTTCTTATCTAATTTTGAATAATTCAACATAAAATATATCTGAAAAATGCACAAATACATTTGCGCCAACATTCATCGAAAGAGAACAGCTGACACAAAAGAAATTTTCTTACTCAACAGAGGCTCAAAAGATGCCGATGAATATGCAGAAGGAGCGCAAATGAAAAACCTTTATTGATACGATTGCCAAGTCCATAAATTTCGCCAATCTGGACCCAACAGTAATTCGCTGCAATTGTCGCCTCCGCTTAATCGGTCCTAATGGCGACTACAACTGGTACTCTCCTTTTGGCGGCAATAACATAAATCGCCTCGTCGCGTCACCCGCATGTCGTTAGAGCAACATTCCGGCAACCCTGGCCCGAAGCAAGGTTGTGCCGCGTCGTTAGGGTAATTGCGTTTCATCAAGTGATCATTGGTCGCTAATGAACTTGCAGATGCACCGGGTCCTATTAATCGCTATCACTTGCCATTTTCTGCCTCGCTTAGAGCTATCTTTTGTTACCCAAGACGGAGGAAAAGGGTTTTGGCGACTTTTCCCGCGAGGAATATTAGGCAGCCGAAGCAAAATGAGTTGTTCGTAATTTACTTGGTGCACGAAAAATTCCGAATGAGAATGTTTTTTTTTACTGTTCTTGAAGAATGCGAATGATATTCGTGGAATATGCTAAATTAATAAGAATTGCAATGTAAATCTTCTAGAAATATTCCATTTGAATTTTTTTTTTCCTTGGGAATATAGTTTATATTTAGAAGGTCAATCAGACAGACTTATCTTTATTAATGACCATCATTTGCCGCTTTCTGCGTCGTTAGGTATTGTTGTTTGTCCTTCTTCCTTTTTAAGAGGGAGTATAATTTGAAGATAATTGTACCTCAAATTTAAGTAAAAAAAGGTTACTCTATTTATAATAGTAATGATTCAAACGCCGTTTAATATTTTCATTAAAACATCATACAAATGAAGCAAAGTGATTTGTACTTAATTAACATTTTTATTCAAAAAAAGCTCTGAATAATGCAAATTTAAAGGAATATGAATAATATCCACAATGAATGTTATTATTTAAAGGAATAACGTGGAACTGTTTTGTATAGTATTCGCATATTTTTCTGAAAAATATAATTATTATTTAGAATATTAAGGAAATGTACTAGATATACTAAATTAAATCTGTTTCCCGTTATTTATTTCTCTCGATAAAAGTTTAAACGTGAATTATTTTTTTAATAAATATTCATTATATGTTAAGCTTAGTAAGAATTGCAATATAGAGATTTCACAGTCGCATAGATTATGAAACATGTTGCTGTTACTTATGGCACTTTAATAAATTAAGCCAAGTGTGCAGTAGTATTTGAGGGCAAAGGCCCCAGAGCACCCGTGTGCGGAAGTCTGACTTCTATCTTATATGAAGACGACACACACATTCGCATGCACGCATGCACAGCCCCTTTTTACAAGGGGGCTCTTTCATACATCTCACTGATAGAACACAGATCCCGAACACAAGACCGAAACAGAACTCGAATCCAGGACACACAGATCACGGGCCAGGTCGTCAGATTGTGAAGCGTTATACGAATATATTAAAAAATATACTGTAAATAAGTTAGTTATTTAATTTTATTCGAAAAAGATTCTTATATTTGTAAAAATATTAAAGGCAATTGCATTTTTTTTCTGTAGAAGCTGGCTTAGTATTTAGAAGGTTTACATCAAAATGAGGAATGGTTTACGATTAATTGCTATTTGTTCATTTCTATTTAGTTTGAAATTTGAAATTAATGTTTATGATCAAGGATGAAGATAGATTGTAGGATCAAGGATAATTTAAACCCTGTAAAATTATTTCACGTCATTAATATCAAATATAAAACCAACTTTTAATGATCTTAAATCAAATGCACATTGCCTTGTGATGTCCTGTCATGTAACATTACAACAGAAAACAATACTATGCAGCTACTTTTAAAAATAAGTGAGCAAAGTATTATTGTAAATGGAATGACTTCATTGCTTCTAAAATGTTACTTAACTTTATTGTCTGCTTTAAGTACTCGAAGTGGGGAAAAAAAATGCTTTTGATTTTAAATAATACATGAATAAAATTAATTTAATAGGTACAAAATACATAAACAGAATACAGCAATATTAGTCGAAAAGGGGAGAAGAAAAAGAAAGAAAGAAAGAACTCTAATTGGTATATTAGCAATATTATTCTAATTTAAAATATTTATAAAAACTCGTCTGAGTCATTACCGTTGTTATAGCAACGGTAAATGCAATCTCTCGTGACAAAAAAAAAAAAAAAAGATATTTTAAGAAATGGAAAGAAATATCTTCTTAAGTGACATTTCACATTTAATGACGTCAAAAAAATAACAATAATAGTGATGCTGACTGACGGTATACATTTTTCAATGAGTGTTTTTTTTTGTTGTTTATTTATTTCAAATTTTGCAGATCTACTTGTTTTAATTCAGAAATTCAATATTTGTACAATCAAGTTCATTTGAATTTATAATAACTATTGAGATCTCATCAATTTCAGTTAATTTTTAAGATGTATCAGTCAGTCGATTATTTATTCATTCATTTTTTTAATTTTACTTTTCAAAGAACAAATATATTTAAGAAAAAATTGTTTGGAAAGAAACAGAATTCCAGTATTCCTTCATTGAATAAATTTTTGAATATTTAGAATTTGCAAAACCAATACTGGTTTCAATTTGAAACAATTCGTAAACCAATATTCATTTAAAGCCTTTCTTAAAGGTAAACAAAATTCGATATTCAAACTAATTGAAGATAATCTTCTTTCAGAATAGGAATAAATAAGAAAAATAAAAATGTTCTTATTTTACATTTAATAATGGTTATAAACGAGCCATTTAAAAATAAATATAATAAAAATAATTATTTTCTGAAATATTACTTACTAAAACGACATCAATGATACATTTTTATACTCTTTCTTGGAAATACAGTGGCTCTCAAAAGTGTTCGTACACCAACAAGAATCAATTAAAAACCTCATTATTTACCATTATATATTCTTATTTTTACATGAAAATTTTTTCATAGCATATTTTTACAGTTCTTAATAAAGCAGTGAAGAATAAATTTTAATTACGATGCAAATTATTTTTTTAAAAATGACAATAAATAAAATTGCACAAAAATAGGACACAAAAGTGATCATACACTTTAAAAAAACATCACTAAATATGAAATTTTCTAAATTTTTATAAATGTTTAGTATTTAGTAGGATATCCTTTATTCTTTATAACAGCTTTTAAACGTTTGGGCATAGATTTAACTAAACGGTCGGTTACTTCTGCACCGATCTTGTTCCATTCTTCGATCATTACTGCTTTCAGTTGAATTTTCGATTTAATGTCGTAACTTCTTATTCGCACCTCTAATTCTTTCCAAATATGTTCTATAGGGTTTAAATCCGATGATTGGGCTGGTGTTTTAAGGGTTTGAGGGCAATGATAGAGGCAAAAAAGACGAACATTCATGGCCGTGTGCTTAGGATCGTTGTCTTGGTAATACACAAAGTTGTTTAAAATGCCGAATTTTTGTGCTGATACTTTTAAATTATTATTGAGAATATTTATATAAACTCTATGATCCATTATACCATCAATGAATACTAAATTGCCTACTCCAGCCGCTAACATACACCCCCAAACCATGATACCTCAACCGCCATGTTTTAGTGTTCCAACTAAATTCTTGGGATTAAGTTCTTCGTTTTTGTTTTCTCCATACAATGATTCTCCCATCCGACCCAAAGATGTTAAACTTATTTTCATCTGCAAATAAGACACGATTCCAATAGCTCTCTGGCTGGTTTATCATAGATTTGGCAAATTTAAGCCTACCAATTCTATTCTTCTGACTTATAAAGAATTTTCTTCGTGCAGAGCGACCATGTATACCAGCATTCCGAAGAATTCTACGAATAGTTTCACAGGAAAAAGATGTTCCATTTGATTCATTATATTGTGAAGTAAACTTTATTGCATTCAGACGTGGATGTTTTATAAAATTACTCAATATTTCTTTGACTTCTAGCTGACAGAATTTGAGGGCGACCATTACGAGGCTTGTTTGCAATCCTTTTTCCCTCTCTGTAACGTTTTATTATGCTTTGCACCGTTGAATCAGGTAGATTAGTTATAGTTGCAATGCCTCTAATTGATTTTCCAGCTTTAAAATGAAATATAATTAATTTTCGTACGTCTAAACTCGTTTCTTTACGAATGCGCGTCATATCCAAGAATAAAGTAAATAGAATAAATAATTGTGATATTAAATGCTGAAATCAACCGATTTTAGTGTATTTTTCAATTAGAAGAAAAATATGCCGCAAAAGATATTTTTATGATGAATTTAAATAAATAATGTTTGGATGTACGAAGACTTTTGTGTTCTAATTTTGTGACATTTTTTATTTATTTATTTTTTAGAGCAATACTACTTGATTTTTTATAAAAATATTTGTTCAGTTTTATTTAGAACTATTTAAAGATGCTAATTAAAAAAAACCCAACTAATTAAATGCTTTATTAAGAAGTATAGAACACAATTTCTGCAAATTTCTTTAGTGTACGAACACTTTTGGGAGCCACTGTATTTTCTTTGAACGTCTTGAAGATTTATGATTCCAACAAACTAAATGAATTCAGACAAGATTCTTAAACTTCAGCCGATAAGATTCTTTCTCATTCTAACACTTTATCGATGGATAAACGCAAAAAAAAAAAAAAAAAAAAAAAAAAAAATAAATGCGAAAATGTTAATCTTGTACTATATGATTGGCTGATTTTTGTTTCCGATTAACTTTCTTTAAATTTTCTTGTTTTGCATCAGCTGTGTGTGATTCTGGATTGTCCTGGAAAATTAGAATATAGCAGATCGAAAAGGAGTGTCTTTTGAGTTGATATGTTACTAAAACCTCCTTCAAAATTTCACAATATTATATTGCATTAATTGTTTGTTCTTTGTGATGAAAATCAACTTGCACAATCTATATCTATTCTATATTTATATCTATACTTATAATAAAGCTCAATGTGTGTGTGTGTGTGTGTGTTGGCGCTCTACAGGCCAGACCATTCAACCTACAGCTACCACATTTGGCACATGTATACCTTGGAGGCCGGAAATGTGCACCTGGGGGTTATTTTTTCGAATTTTTAATTAGAATTTTATTTATTTAAAAATTAAGCGAAATTTTGGCGTGTTTCTGCTATAACTTCCGAAAATATTACCGCACAAAAAAGATTTTTACATCAAGTTAAAGACCAAAATTTATCTTTTAAATGATACCAATGTTTTAACATTAAAATTAAATTTCTGTTTTTAATGAATTTTTAAATAAATATTTTAACTCTATTTTTCAACAATTTCTTTCGTACAAAATAAAAATAAACGTTTAGCATTCATGGGAAAAAAATAGCTTTTTTCAAAGTGTTGCCATCACATTAAATTAAATCTTTTTGGAAATGAAATCGTCTGTAGGAAATGAAACAAATAAGAAGTATTATTTTTTTCTAAAAAATAAATTCAAGAAAAATTATTTTATGATCTTTTACACTCTCTATATTATTAATCCAATAAATCAGTTTTATTTTAAGGCAAGTGTTGTTTAATATGAACAGGATATCCATTCAAATCAGGGTCACACAACTAATTTGTAAACCTTTAGTAAGACACAGATCTGTTGCGACATAAATCGTAAATATTTTATTTAAAAGTAGCAAACGATTATTTTAATAATTATAAAATTTATTTTGTAAATAGTTGTGAAATTCCGATTGGCAACAATGATATTTATGGAACTTTTAATTTGTTGTTTAAAAACGATGCTAGAATTTTGAATGAAAATAAGTTGATGTAAATTTCATAATATTATCTACAATGTAATAAGTTTCATAATAAGTTTGTCTGCATTCTATGTTTGTTGACGCACGAACACAACAGATATAATAAAATGGTTTAAATAGAAAATGATTATATTTTATGTAACTTAATTCAATAAATGCTCTAATAAATAACGAATTTTTGATTTTACATAAAGCTTCTGCTGTGGAAATCACGAATAACAAAATGTTCTTGAAACACTAATATTTTAAATAAAAAAGAGTTAATTTCCAATCAACTAAATCAATCACTTAAACTGACTGATTTATGAAAATTTGAATATCTCTATTCAATAAAAAAAAGGATAATTTTAGATTTTCCATCGATCGTTTCAAAGAAAATACGCCAATCAGTGGGCAGGTTTCTCAAGATTAATTGGCCTAAGATTATGAAAATGTTGAATTTTTCTCAATTTTTAACATTTAAAACTTCATAAATAAGTCTTAGTTGATTGTGGAAAATAGAAATATTCATTCATTTATTTAAAATTTGGTGTGTCAAGAATATTTCTCAGAATATGATACCTTACTGCATTAAATTTAGATTTCATAATTTTTGAAATATATTTACAGGCCGGAACAAAATATTATTATTTTCATTTCAATCCTTTTGAAAGCAAAACTAAAAACTTGATTTTATGCTGAATCTGAGAAATTTTTGTTGAATTATTCTTTGAGATATTACATAAATTATGAAAAATATTTTGTAGTTCACATAAGACTTAAATACCGAGATATTCTGTTTGCAATACTCATATTCAATAATAATAGTAATAAATAAATAGCAATAAAAATGATAAATAAAATAAAACGCTTGGTTTTATTAAAAAATATCTTTATATTAAATGCAATTTCATCATTTTCACTTTAAATTAAAGTTGACGTTTTACCGGAAATGACAACAAATTAGCAAAATATATAGAGTTAATTGAACGAAACGATCTAAACAACAGTATAAGTTTGGTATGACTATCAAAATTTGAAGATTAAAATTGTTTTGTTTGAGAATCTATTAAGAGACCAGTTACTTAAAATATTTAATTGAAAATTGTAGCGAGCGGTAATACTGGCGAACCAGCTGGTCACCAAAGGCGGCTAGTATTTTATAAAGCACAAAAGGCAGCAATGAGAATATTTCCAGCAATTCCCGAACTTTTTTTTTTCAAGTTTTTTAACTTCGTAGTGTTTTTAAAGCCAAATATACTATTTGCATATTTGAAATCAAATTTCAAAACGTCAGATATTTTCTTCCATTAAGAATGCAATAATTTTTCTCCATGCAGCTGCACTAAATATTCTGAGTTTATTTATCGTCTGGTGAATAAAGGAATATTCACATAGTGAATAAAAAGATGCCAAACGATTATTTAATTTTTAAGCAATGTTATCACGGCCGCTAAAGCAACAAATATTAAAATCATCTGCCACAATTCAAAAATTCGTGTATATAATTGTTTATTCTCTTAAAATAAAAATAAATGAAATGCGAAAAAAATGGCTTAGAATTTAAACGTTAGTTTAGATTATTTTCAAATTTAAAAAAAAAAAGAGAGAGAATGCCAGCGATTAATTTTTCGACTATTTCTTTGTTTCTGCATATATGAAAATGTTGCCATCATTTCATGCTTAATAACAGAAAAATCGTTTATATTGAAGAGTTTTCTCATTACAATTTCAATTTAATTCTCTTGCGTATTTCAGGAATTTTGATTTCATACCAATAATAATAATAATAAATATTATTATTTTTAATATGGTTTATATTAACTTTGAATATATGCCAATTTAACATAAATCATAACTGATTACAGTGCTGATATGGAACATAATACACAAACGTATTGTATATGGAACATAATACAACATAATATTATATAATACATTTTAAGATGACAATTTTAGGAAAAATTTGGGGAAAAAACATGAATATGTCATTTTTCTAAAATTAATTTTGCCTTACAAGAATTCCTTGGGGCGGTAAATTAAATAGATTTTAATTTTTAATAGAAAGCTAAAATGAAAAATGTTTGCTACAATAAACACGAAATTCAAATAATAATAACAGCTGCTTCCCTATTATATAATTGCATTCAGTTGATAAATCTTTAGCTTTTAACCACAACAAGAGATTAAACTATCATAAGAAATAGACATGGGGCAGCAAGCAAAATAAATTTAAAATTTAGTTTTTTACAGAAATATAATTGAATAATTATTTAGTAAATGTAGAACTCGACATTTCTTCCAAATGTTTACATAATATTCCTGTGAAAATATTAATGAAGATAAACAGAGCTCTATAACGCAAATGATACATGTATTTGGGCATGATTTTGTAAGAATAAACAAAAATAAATAAATAATTTAGCATTTGAGCATAAAACAGAGATTCTTAAGAATTTCGTTATCAAATATAATTTTGTTTGTTATGATTTATCAAATAAAAAAAATCTGTATATTCATGTATTAATATATATATGTTTAATTTTCTGTAGTTAAATATTATTTAAATTTGCTGTCAAAGTATATTGTTTGATTCAATATCCATTCTCTGTATAATAATAAAGAAATTTAACTCCTGTTTTGTTTGGCAAAGATTGTGGAGTACAAAAATTTTTCAAAATAACCAACAAAATTTATATTTTTTTATTCATGTTAAAAATCTCAACTGACAAGCTTATGATTAATGCCCCCGTTCCTATTCAAAATGTAAAAATCCGCAATCCATTGCATTAAATGGCTTCGCTGTGGCGCTCTTCCTTTCCATAACGGGAATGATGTATGCAATGTCTCCGTAAAGAGTTACAAAGAGAGTGGAAACAGTAGCACTTCTAATGGGCTGGTGCCAAACTCCATACTAAATGTGGTCGCCAACATCTCTAAATCTTCCCCAACATTTCATTGGACAGAATAGACCATCTGTAGCCAGAAACCGCTTACGAGAAAAGCGCTTATCGCGCGCAAAATACATTTTTGCATTTTTTTTTTCATCATCCATTTTTGCTGGTGCCTCATTCTGCTGCTACAAAACATTTAAAGCGGGCAAGCTTCTAGCAGCAGTAGCTAGCTTATTTGCCCTCGTCTCCGCCTCCCCCCCCCCACCGGCGGTAAACATATGTTTCAAAAGCTGACGCGCTTCGTAACAAATTACCCCTTTCTTGATTTTTGACGTTTTAAATCTATGATTCCAAACTGTGCGTATAATTAGGCCTTGGCAAAAGGAGGTTTGTGTGCGATTTTCCTGGTCTGTGTGGTACACGGGGCACGCGAAGTAGGCATTAGGGAGAAGGGGGGCTTTCGCATTGTTTCATTTGTGCAGGGCCCAGGAACACGTCGTAAATCATGGGCCCATGAACAAAGCGCTAACAATGAAAGAGGCCGGGCCGGGATGACAAATGCTTTTGCCGCTATTCCTCTGACAGTAGGAAAGAAATATGCTTTTCCAAGATATATTATTTGAGCTCGCTGGTAAATGATGAACTGGAAGTATGCGGTGGCTCTGCTGCTGCTGCTGCGCTGATGCAATTTTTTCTCTGCTGCTGCGTTTTAACTTGAGCGTAGATACAGAAAGATAATACGTTTCAGGTGTAAAAGAGGCATGGACCTGGATAAAATTTGGGGTTGTTTAGGAATTTTAATTTCCATGCGTGGGGGTAGGATTGGTTTTATTGTTTGCTTGTTATTTTTTTTCCTTGTTGGGAGGAGTGGGGGATTATTGTTCGTTGCGTTATTTTTAAGAGAAAAGGCGTCTTTTTTCTTCCTTTTTTGGAAGAGAAAGTTGTAGAGAATAAGTGATGAACATTGAATAGATATAAAGTTGTGATGATGAAGATTAAGTAGAAGTGACAGTTCCTAATAAACCATTATGATATATGATTGATAGAAGCAAATTTGTAATAAAAAATGGATAGAATCTAAAATTAGAGAAATCGAAATTATGAATGAAAAAAATAGCAATAAAAGTATTATATATAATTGTCCAATAACGTTTGCGGAGTTCATAAATATCCCCCCTGCCCCACCCTCCGATACGTAATTCCAACCTCTATAACGTCTAGCAACTCAAAAAAGGTGTGTTTTTGTTTTTTAACTGCATGCGAATTTTCCTAAACATGGATTAAAAATTAATTATGGGAATGCAAATTTCATGTTTAATTTGCATATTTTATGCTGAATTTTAGCAAAGGTTACTGAGCTGAAGTCTGTTAATTCATAACATTCTCATTTCAGTTAGAGGTCATTCCAAATCTTTTATTTCAGCATTATTTTATTTTGTAATTGTCATTTCATTCTCTATCTGTAATTTTATCTTTTTTTTTTTTTCTGTTATATTTATCTCCCTTAGTTTCAATAATAAGTTTTCATATGACTGTTCATAATCAATCTGGATAGAGACGATCCCATTTCAGATTAACTAAACTTACCGTTATTATATATTAACAAAATTAATGTTATTATATATTTATATCTATATGATGTTATAAATAATGAACATATTTTATTTCTCAAACACTCTGCCAATGTACATGAGGTTTAATATTAAAAATTTCATTAATTAATTAGTGAGTGTCATATTCAAGATATTATTGACTGAATAACAACCTATTAAAATGAAGACATCTTTTAATGTAATTATAAAATTTCAAGGAATTTTTTTTATTAAAATCCAAAATATGGGACTCTAAGCCCATGTGTTTAGAAAGTATATCATTCAAATTAATTAGTATACAATTTTTTTGTATGTTCCCTTGAATTTCTTATTTTCATAATGTTAAAATATCGACTTAATTAGAATTTATTGTACCTAATTGTAAATTATATAATAAAAAAATTATAAAAATAGTTTTTATTTCTGAATTGTTTTTATTAATTAATCTTATACTATGCGCCCTTAATGACAGTAAATAATATTTGAAAGATCTTAATTCACTCGATAATTTAACGGTTGTGGTATAATGTCAATAAAAAAATCACCTTTTTAAAACTTTATATATATTTTTTTGTACATTTTATTTCGAAGAGTAATATATTGTCTGTTTATTAAAATTATTATTTTAAATTATTTAAAATCATTATTTAAAAATTATTTTAAATTTTAACTATAATTATTTATATATTATATATTCTAACTGCTTACTTATTAAAGTTGATAAATAATAAAAGACTTACTTAATGCAATTTTTATATTAAAATTTGTTCTCTTTTGTTCGAATTTTTGGATAGATCGAACTTTTATTTTCCTTCTGCTATATTTGAAACAGCCAAGTTCAACTATTTTATTAAACATATTAAAAGAAAAATAAAACGCATTATTAAATTAACCGAGGAGTTGATAAATGAAAAAAAGAAAAAAAGAAAAGAAAGTAATAAGTAGATGCTTTATGGAAATGAAACGAATTTTCTGGTGAAGAAACTTTAGAGTAGAGCTTAAAGCATTCTATGCTATAGATATGAAAACATAAAGAAAGTGGAGAAAAATATTTTTGAACACATAAGGATTAAAATTAAAAGTCATTAGTTAAACTTATCAAAAAGGAAATAACATAAAAAAGAAAGTCTAAACAGAAGATAATTTTTTAGAATAACAGAAGACATAATAAAGTATAAAGATAAATCATTCTTTAGATAAAACACATCAAGATATTTTGCTAGTAAAAAAAATACCATGATAAATTCAAAGGCTAAATTAATTTATTAAACTTTATGTAATAACTGACAGACGATAAAAAGCAATTCTTATTATATTATTCTTAATAATAATTCTTGGTTAATATTCTCGATTTCCCCACCCCCTAAAGCGGCGGAAGTAGGGAAATCCGTTTTTAAGGCTGAAATAAATAAATGTATAAATTAGATAATCTTTAATTGATAAAATTTGAGTAATTTAGCTTTTCTGATTTTTAAGACAGTTTATAATATTTCTGAAGCTTTAAGTATTCTGTCCTCCCCCCCCCCATTTGTTTATTACAAAAATTCTTTATTAGTGCTTAGCACTTAAAGCTTTATTAGTGCTTAGCATTTAAAGTTATACTTAAAGTATATAAATTAAACAATTTATTTTTTTATCTATAAAAATTTAAATTTTATTAATTTTATTGTCGAATTTTATTAATTTTCTTTAAAATCTCAAATGCAGGTAGTTAAACTTTCTTAGCATGGAGACATTGATAATGTAATTAAGAAATACAGAAAGCACAACATAAAAGAAGTACTACGAAACAAATATGAAACTTCTATTATGCCGAATGATTGTACACAAGTTTTTTTATTCATTCATTTATTTATGTGTGTGTGTGTTTTCTATAATAGTAAAGATAAACGATTTGATATTTAATTGTAAACATGGAATTAATATGTATGAGAAATGGAGAAATTATAGTAATGAAAGTTATTTACAAGAAAGGAAAGAAAAAGTTTAAAATTAGAACCAATCCAAAAACTGGATCCAATTGAATCCCTATATTAAATTTGGATTTAGAAGATCTCTGAAAGATTGACATTGCAGCTTTTTTGCTCCTAAGTAACATGTTAATAGTTACGAACTGTTGATTTTCAAATCTCAAAGAAAATGTTACTTAAGTCACTTTAATTCATCCAAAAATATTAAATATGATTTACGTGGGGGTACTCTAGGCCTTGGAGTGGTGTGTAATTTTTGCATAAATGTAAACATATATCTAGTTGATCATATAACGATTCATTATTAGCAGAGAAAATTGTAGCAGGTATTAATTGTACTAAATTCCTGCTTTTGATGATGTATTTGATAATGTTATGACTCATTGTTAGTATATAAATTTGAAATAAATATTTAACTAAATTTCAAATAGATTTATTGTATGTATAAATTTTTGTGAAACTATGGATATTTTATTTGCACGCATATATTGCAGATAGTATTTATTTTATATTTATTGTATTAATATGCTTTGTATTACTTCCCTTGAATGGATTGTTATTTGTATTTTCTTGTATATATATATATATATATATATATATATATATAT
>JAPMOR010099591.1:379833-401435 GCA_026543865.1 Argiope aurantia
ATATCATAAGATTTCTGTGTTCTAATCTAACACAATAATTAGCATTTTAAAATTAATTCAATTTCGGCAGTATCGAAACATCCAATAAACTAATAATTAAATATAATCAATTAATTAAACACTGTAAGTCTGAAACACAAGAAATTATGACACATAAATAAAAACGTGCAACAGTTTTATGATTTTATTATAATATGTTTTATTTTATCTTGTATGCTTACTGATAAAACAAGCAACATCCAATTAGTTTTTTGGATTTCATTATTTTTTATAATTTTTTTATCTTTATTTTGGTCTTATTTTTCGCATTATTGTTACTTGCATTCTCTCTCTCTCTCTCTCTCTCTATTTATTTATTTATTTTGTACATTTTCCTTATCGTTGTGTAATCTCGGTCATGTACTGACTAATTTGCAATTTATATATTCTTAAAATTATTATGGTTCGAAAATTTTAATGCCAATTTTTATCTACATTACGTAGATTGTAATAGAAACAAAGCATAAAATACTCAATAATTCCCTATTCGTATTCTGATCATAAAACCCCTGCTGCATAATGCGCATAAAATTTTCCAACATGTATCGTATGTAAAATGCAAATAGAGCTTCTGAAAGATACATTTAAGGAATTGAAAGTGTATCCAATCTTATCGAAGTAACCTGTAAGCTTCCTTAAACTGCTCTTCCCTCCTCATGACGGGTTAGAAGATTAGAATAAAATACATTTTATAATCTTGTCAAAACTAGTTTGATTTAAATAATTTTAATACTGAAATACTTAAACGAGTAAGTTCCTCGACTTTATTTTTTGTATTTTTAACCAAAAAGTATTAAAATTTTTTATACAGTTTATAATACTTTACTACACAAATAATTAATAAATTTTAACTTTTATCTATTTAATAAATAAGTCTATTTAACAGGTAAATTTTCACTTTCTAATTTTCTACCTTCCAAAAATTTTTTTGGACAAAAACCGATAATCGATTTTGTTTCCTGAAAAAATTATAACGGCTCTGATTTAAATAAACTTTCCTATGAAATTTAATGCATATATGAAGTTCGGTGATATTGAATTTTTTTAATTAAAGGATTTTGAATACTTTGCTTTCTACTTCTAATATTTTTTAAGCGTTCAAAAGCAACACAAATTTTCAATTTTGTTCCTTCCAACTTGTTTCGTTTAAACAAATCTAAAATTGATATTTTTTAAAGAAAATTTTAAGTGCCATTGTTCATATTTAATTAAGTAAAAAATTTTAGGAAACTACGCGATAGATTTTTATATAAATCAAAGATTAATAATATATATATTCTTTTAATACTGAATTTGATGAATTGAACAAGAGATATTTTAAGGTATACTAATTCAAATATATTGCACAAATTTACTAAAAAAAGAAACGTACAAAATTATAAATATATTTTTTGGAAAGTTTTTCTTTATTATAAATTTATAATATTGTACTATTATAAGAAAATTTGATATATGATTCACTCGTTTTCCCTGCCGCCCTTATTTTTCCAAGAAACTTCTTTCATTATTATTTGATGAAATTTAAAATATTCTATTTACTTGGTTTAACATTGAAATATTGAGCTGCTTTATCCAACAACTTTAATTTAAATAAACTTAACATTGAAATGAACACGTAAGTTCAATGTCCTCACACATATTCATTAAAACAAGAAGTATCGAATACTCTTCTAAACGAATAAATGAAACATTAAGAACACAGATCGAAATTTTTCATTCTTTCAGCCCAAGAGGAAAGCGACTCATTTCTTCATTTGATGGAGCGAATGGGCAAAAGAATGGGTAAAGCGTCAGAACAAATCACCCGCTTTAATCCATTTTTCACTTCTTAATTATGTCTGGAACGAACGCCCTAGGAACTTATTTTGTCACGCAAATACTTATAAATACATTTTCGAAAATGATTGTGCCCAAATCACGAATCTTTTTCGATTTCATTTTTGTTCCCTACTTACTTCTCTTGATAAATTAAACTGAGTTCAACGGAAATAAGACGTGCTAATATTGCAAATAATAATATCAGAGACAAATGAACCGAGTTAAGTTGAGATGTTTCTCCGAAGAATACGAGAATCGCGTGCAAATATTCTAGAGCTTTGACAAACGGTAAATGCTCACGGAAAATATCGTCTGCACTATTTTTACTAAAGTAACAACATGGTGCTTATAACTCTATCAGTTTTTCGAAAGAATTTAATTCATGCTGTTTTGTGAATCTGAACTCTCTCTTTAATTACTTTTTTGACAGCGAATCTGTAATTTTAGTGATAAATAGGAATACATTATTTTTCACACTATCTACCTACAGAAGAAAATTTAACCACCGTGTATTTATTATGACTCGAAAATAATCATTCAACACAATTTAAATTTATGTTATCGAGAACCAATACACACTGTTCAAGTAAAAGTAGAAACTGGTACCAGTTTTTCCGATTCTTTAGTGATTTTATTAGCATAAATAATACTTGCATTCATTGATAAATAGATTAATGATTTTGAATTAATTTAATGTCATGCTTATATTTTGGTTCGATTAATTACATGATAAATACATAAGTAAATGGAAGTTAAAGAAACTATCTGTTTTTGATATTGACTATCGAATAATGATATTTTCTCTTTAGAAATATTTTAATTACCTACGTTTAAATACACAAAGTTTGTTCCACTTTAAAACTGTTGAAAGATATTGTGAGTAAATAAAAATGATTGGCGAAACCAAGTATAGTGGCAGGTATCATTTTTAAAGGTAAACTTTCGGAGAAATTTACGCTAACTGTAATAAAACTTTACTTCATTTAATTGATAATTTTCGATGTTCAAGAAAATAACTTCTCAGAAGATGAAAATAAATAAATCTATAACTATTAAAATATTCTCCAGTAAGTGAATCGAAATCCATTATTAAAGAATGCATCTTTTATTTTACTTGTCTATCCTCTGATATTTAAAGCAATGCCAAACCATATAATGCATTCAAGTGAATCAAAGATTAATTATAAAGTAGAACTGGCTAGTCAGAAGTTCACACGAGATAATAAAAATCCAACTTATCCAAAAAATTTAATTAAAATGCTCTAAGTCTAAAAATTAGCTAAGCAATTTTTGGAATATTTTACACTCCTAATAAATAGTTTATAATTAATAAATAAATAGTAAATTATTTTAATTCATAAAGAATTGTTAATTATAATTTTAAGAATTTTAAGAATAATAATTTTATTAAATGGGTAAAGCAAACATGAATAAAAATATAACTGTAAGTTAAATATAAATAAAAATATAATATAAAAGTAAAATAAATCTAAATAAAAATTACTTATTCTAATTTATTTATAAGTGAACAGTATACAGAACTTTAAATACAACAAATGCATAATAACATTTCAAAATAAACAATGGAATTTACATTCAACTCACTACAAAAAATTTGTAGTGATTTGATTTCAACAATTGTGGAGTAAGATTTCAAAATAAACTGTGCAGTTGATGCTCACGATATATTAGAAGAAGCATTAAGAAGCCTTAAATAAATATTAAAAATGTATATAAAAATATTTAAAAGCTTTTGATTGCATTTTTAAATTAATGCTTTGTACAGCAATGGAATCCTTCAGAAAATTAAGGATCTTAAAAAACTTTCTTCATTCAGAGCGCTGAATACCAACATAATTTTTTTTAAAGCAGAAGTCTGAAATATTAAAAAATTGAGATAAAATATGTTTGCATAAGCTAAATCTAACTGTATTTATTTATTTATATTCATTAATGTAGCAAAAGTATGTTCAGTCAAAAAATTTAATTCTCCCTAAACTTCGTTTGTACAATTGGTTGGACGACCAATGCTTTAACAAACCAACAGTAAATTCGATGCATTCAGTTACGCATTTTATTCTATCTCCAAAACAAGTCCCTATTTCTTTAGCGTCATCAACTAAAGAGACAAAATTTCATATCATGTCACTCACGCTTTCCAAAAAGATCTTCTAAATATACGTTAAATGCTCCCGTCATCCAATAGCCGGCGTAAACAGTATAGACAGGTGTCACGTGTGGTTGTTCATCCCGCCATCACCGTTCCAAGAACATACCATTATATCAGAAAAGGAGGGGAGGGAAGATGTGAAAACTATAACTTCCTACTGCTTAATAAACTCCAGTAGTGATTCGACAGAAATTATCTCGTATACATTTCTCTCTCACTTGACTCATGCACGATGGGGGGCAGTGGGGTGTGCGCCCCCTACTCCGTGTGCCACCATTAACATGACAGCAGTTCCGTCTCAGCCTCAAGGTCCGTGTCTGCCTCCCCACATAACCTCCTGCCAAAGCTGTCAACATGTTAACAGCGATTGCGTATGTCAGTCACAGCCAGTGCACCAGATAAAAGTTAGCAAATGTTGAATAATTTTAAGATTTTAGAGCTTGTGCTTAACTGACTACAATAATACTGTATTGACGAGGATGACATATTGTCAAGTGTCGAAACATAAGCAGGAAGTACCGGATTTGTGTATGATAAGTTGCGAAAATAACAGGTTATTTTCTGTGATTTAGCTTCTTCACTGGATTTCAACTGAGGATTAAGATGTGGTTGATTCGATTAGGTAAATGTTATCGTTATAGTCACGCCAAATTATTTTGCAGTGAATTAGAACTAATACGATTTCATCTACTAATATAGGTCGCTTTCATGCTGATGTTAATCTATAAACAAGAAATTAAAACTTTTTTCTTTTAGTACGCACAAAATGATTCAGTACTTTTACATATTCTCAAATATATGAAAGGATTTATACTTTGACTCATCACATAATTGAAATTCGGTGGATTTACTAATATAGAGTATCTTAGAAATTTAATCCTAAGGCTGACTAAATTATCTATTTAAATATTTGAGAAGGCTTCTAATTCTGAGCCGAAATTACACGACGAAGAAGCCCCTTGACAGTGGCGGATATAGCCAATCTTCATTATCAGGTTCCCTGTGTAAGTACTTGGTTAATATAGTTTCAAATTTCCACAAACTAATAAATATAATAAAGAAGAACTTTAATAAATTATTGGAAATGTATTATTTATATTTTTTACTATTCCTTTTGAAAGAAATATTTAAAATAATTTTTTTGAAAATTAGCTGTAGCAATTAACTAATGTTTTTTTTAATATAGCATTTAACTATAGTGATAGAATATAAGGAATTTCAAAAAAGAATGCCTTTCAATATTATTATTTAGCAGGAGTTGATAAGGGGTATATAGCATATTCTATTATATAAACAGTTAATTTTCTACTAAAATATAAAATATTGATCTGTATGTCTAATCAGAAATCCTCCTCTATCTCTTGATCTGTCTGTGTGTCAACGATCCTAATCAGAAATCCTCCTCTGTCTTTTGAATCTTTCTAAACATTCACATAGTACGTGGTAATTCTTATAACACTCAAATGAGGATGTCTCATCTGTGACCTTATTTAAAATCGCCCACACAAGCACTGTATAAACATCGGATTAGACAATAGATTGGAACTCTTCACAGCAGACCACCATTACAGGCTTTAAAAGAAAGGTAAAATTATTATTTAATTAAGAAATATTTTTTTAAAACTGGTGCAACTTTCAAAATAATATTTGTAGTAATATAACATGTAATTTACTTATGCAGGTGGCGGCGGCCTAATCGCAATGATTTTTCCTCTTCGATGACTTAGCAAGAACAAATGACGTCCAGAGCATGTCATTTTTCTTAAGCTCACTTCATCATATTCGACTGTTCGTTTCAGAATGTCGAAAGCAATAGCACTCTTCGATTATTGTACTTTGCTAAGGGATAGTGCCACAACCACCGATAGATGTCTATCGGTGGTTGTGGTACGCAGATGAGAAGTTATTACGCCTCCTAATTCTGCGAATAATCTCAAATCACTCTATGGCTAAATGTAAACATATCCTTTCATCTTTCCTCTTACCCTTTTTTTTTCCCCCGCAAAATAAATGCCACCTGACGCATGCGAAGAAACTCGGAGGGTTTCCGAATCCTAGAATGAACTGTACTTTAAGGAAGTGCTTTCTAAAGTACACTAACATTTTGTCTACATAGTGGTTCGTACGACTGGCACCAGGGGCATCTTGCTCTATCCTCGTACCCCGATTAGTTGCCACTCCAATGATAGTTGATTAATTTCAATAATTATGTAGAAATAGTCTACATTTGCTGTGGTGAAATACAACTAATTTTACAAAATGTGTTTTGACTCTCTGATGTGAAAAAAAAAAAAAAACAGATGTACGTATAACATCCGACAATGCTTTATATTCAACCGTTAAAATCACAATTTTTGAACAAATTTTTCATTTTGACGCATTTTAAAGATAGCTACTTTTGTTTCACTTATTTGGAAATCTCATAGTTTTTTTAGTCAGAGAACTGACTTTTGAGTTTCTATAAAATAATGTATACTCTTTAGCAATTTTTTTGCTTCTGATCAATATTACTTGATGACCCAGGATTCATCTCTTGTTGAGGAGACGTTATGAGGATAAAGAGTTAGTGCTTCTCTTTAAAGCAAAATGGAGGGCTGGGATGATACTTTGCGGCCAGTGCCATTATACTACCAATCACTGATGACGAATGAAAGGGGTGAAAAATCATATTACATCCCAAGCATCACTATGCGCATTTTATTGTGTTGAATTTGTTTGATCATTTTAAGCTAAATTTCAAATGCTTGTATTCTTCCACATTTACCAAGTTTGTTATCAAAAATTGTACAATTAAAATACCATGTAAATGAATAAATAAAATGAAAAAAATGCATGATCACTTTAATGGCACCCGATGATCAAGTATAATTCCCTTTTTTTTAAACAGAGTATAGAATCAGTGGAAGAAATCTGAGATGATTGAAGTCGCGTATCTTTTCTACACTTGGTGGTGGTCTCAATCCATCCACGACACAGCAGAAGATAAACGATTTTCATTTACACAATCCAATCGATTTAAATATCGATTAATCCACCCTGAGTGACATGCAGTTTCCACCGAAAAGACAAGTTCCCTCAGATTCCCGAATCTGAGAGTGCTGTTATTTTGAAGAAGCCCACGTGTGGCACACTCGTAACGCAACCTCCGATACGCTTGTCAAAGAAGATGTCAGCGATAGTCTGTTTCGCTGGGCAAACCCTGCCCGGGCATTGACAGGTTTTTATCTTTCGTTCATCTGGAAGGGAGGTTGTTGACAAGCTGCTTGACTGACGGATAAACTAAACTCGGCGTTCTTCGTTACTTTGGGAAATAAACAAAAGTGGCACTTTTCGTCAAATGGCGCGTTGCCCTGTCTGTTTACGACTTCTGGCTTCTCGGTGATCACAGGGGGTCGTATATCTCCCCTGGTTCATCTTTCTTGCACAGCCGTCGCACCGGAGTGAGTGTCAGATGAACCCCGGTGATATGAAGTGAGGAGGGGAACAGGCCTCCTCCTCTCTCTCATCAATATAACGCTGGGTTTTATTTGTTTTGTTGTTGTTTGGAAATTCCAGTGCTGGGGAAGATCGAAATCGTATTGCTTCGGTGAAAGAGCATCAGACTCTTTTGATGACTTAGAATCGTGTCCTGAATCTCTTGAAAGCACAAATGTTTCATCGACATTTGAAAAAAGTTAAATATAAGACTAAAAAGATGGAGAAAAAAAAAAATGAAAAGAAAAGAAAGGGATGTGTGATCGGGATAGCTTATGAAGTTAACAACAAAAACCTTCATTCCCCAAACTAATGCCATTTTGAAACGCACTTATGGTATATTTTTAATTGGTAAACGTTCTTCCATTAATATAACGAAAGTAAATGACTCAAAGGCATAATATTGTGATACCTCCTCGCCATATGTATTTTAAAAAAATAAATGAAATCATATTTTTTCCCTACTCTGCCTGAATGCCGTCAAGACCAATGCTCGTGGCTGTGATATTCCCTCTCTTGCCAGCTTTTGTATGTTATTCTCGCGAGTTATTTGTACTACATTATTGGCTGTTGACTTTAATCAATAGCTTTTCTTTTGTTAGATTATTTTTATTAAAAAATTCGAAGCCAGTCTCATTTTTAATTATTTCTTTATATTATCAAAACTAGTTGATGGTACTAGTTTCCAAGTATGGAAATAGTTTTCAAGTATATGGTACATTGATGCTAAACTTCTGTACATATTCGCTGAAAATAAAAATATAACAAAAAATTAAATAAATCAGGAAATCAATTTAATTGAGATACCTTATTAAAATCTCTCATACACGTATCTTTCTATAGCAGACGACAAGATTGCGAGTTTGTATATAAAGGGTGTCCCAAATTTAACACAAGATTTGAATTTGCCTCCATCTATGCAGTTTTAACCCTACTGACAGTTGATATTTTAGGGTAAGTAAAAATGGAGCGTTACGCGATAGAACAACGTGTTAACGCAAGATTTGAATTAATTAAAAAACACAGTTTTTTCACTTAAATTATTATTTTTTTATTGAATTGTAAGGTACATAGGAAATGATTATGTATAGACTAACACATAGGGCAAATGGCTTTACTGGCACATACACACTCTTTTGTCAAAATTTTCCATGACCATTTTGAATAAATGCGGCTGAATTTCGTTGAGGCAGCGTTGAATTTCCTCCTTCAATGCACGCGTCTTGTGGGCTTGTTGGCATAGATCTTTGACTTCAAATAACTCATTAAAAAGAAATCCAATGGTGTTAAATCACACAATCTAGTGGGCCAATTTTTAAATTTTCGATCTGTGCCCGCCAGACATTCATTATTTTTGAAATATTGTTCAATTATAAACACACGTTGTTCTATTATGTAAAACTCCGTTTTTACGAACTCTTGACAACTATAAAAATTTGACAACTATCAGTTGTCAAATGTTTATTTTTAATAGGGTTGCCAACACTTTACTTCACGAACATGGTGGCAAATTCAAATCCTGTGTTAATTTTTGGACACCATTTACAATTATCAGCATGTTAGCCATAGCATGCTGCTAGCACAATATTTTTATTTTTTGCTCATGTACCTTAAAATATGATGCACTGCTTACACATTTCTTAAATTCCAGAGGAAATTATTCCATGCACATGTAAATGTACATGTATTCTGCGAGACAGAAAAATAAACAAAAAAAGATACGACGATATCCTTTCACCTATTGCAAGCTGGTGATTCTTTATTATGACACTAATGTTATAAAACAAAAATAATAACTAAATAGTTCAGAATAATTTAAAAAGTCCCTTGTATTAAACTAATATATTTGAATGATATCTGTTTACTTCAACTTGAACCTTGAATGAGGCGTTTTGGTACAATCGTGTTATTTCAAGTATATTTTTTAAGTCAAATATGATGAACGATTAAAAAAAATATGTGTCAAACTTCAGGCGCCATTTATCCTTGCTAACTAATGAGAGTGAAACAAAATAATGATCTGTCCAAGGTTATAATTTACACTCACCGCGCCGCTAATCATGTTCCTGAAACGTCAAATTCACGTCCTGAAGCGTCAACGTCATTTTTTATCCTTTTCAAAAGAATAAGTAGATACACTTCATTAGAAACTAAACGATATGTCACGAATCTGTTGTAAAAAGTGTGAAGTTTGAAATTCGATCAATAAACAAAAAGTGTTGTTTCAAATGAATTATTAATTATTTTTTAATTAATTTTCTACCACATCTTTATGCTTAGTTATTTGATGGTGCATTAAATTTCTATTGTCCATTTATTACCCCCCAAAAAAGAAACTAGGCTTATTGAAATCAAAACTCTTTCGCGCCCCTTATATTTCAGAGCCATATATTCCCCCGCTTTTTACAACCGGTAGGTCCTAACTTATTCAGGGCATGTAACACATAAAATGGAATCCTGGAACGGAGCTTCCCGAGATACAAAGTTGACCAAGTCAAATAACTTGTTCTTAGGGCGCTTCATACGGTGGCAATTAAAGATCCCATGGAGCTTCATTGCTACCCTAATACGCTTTTGCGAGCGACATTTGTGCGGTAACAGCCCCACTGACCAATAGAAGTACTTGCCGCTTCGATTTTAAGATCCCGAGATTCTCACTCCAGAAGAGCTGGTACAGAGTCGCCTTCAGCGCACACCTTGGCGATAAAGGTGCCCGTTTATCACCAAAGAAAAGTGGCCAAGGATAACTCGCATGTCTTACAATTAGAGGAATTTGAAGGCAAAAATGATATTACAACAGAGAGGAAAGGATGACAGAGTAGGTTCAATCTAATTAGCAGCGAATTAAGTTAACTGCACAGACAAGGCTATGGAAGGTTGCATTGCTGAGGGGTGAGGTCAATGTATTTCTACACATCTTAGAGCAACTGGAAGATTTTATATGTAAAAAAAAGTTTGACTATGTGAAATGAAAATTGTTAGTATTCAAACCTAAATTTTATTCAAGGGTATCAATTCTTTTTGATATAAATTGGGATAACATTCAGCGTTATTTAACTGGAAGTATTAATATGTCTAATGTCTTTCTCATGTGATTGACTGCCTTCAGCTGCAACTGACTCGTTCGCATTAGAGTCAAATAGTAGAATTTCCATAAAAAGTTTAAAACCTTCTCCTCGAAATTTTTTACCTATCAAATGAGTACTTTTGAAAAATAAACATACGAGAAATGTAGGCGAAAGGTTAAATTTTATCTATAAAGAATGCTTGATACAATAAAAATGATAAAGAAAATTGCCCTGACATGCCCTGTTTTAACGAGTTAATGACTGATTTTTGATTTCAGACAGATGAATCCATTTGCTGAGAGGGGGAAAGGTACAAAGTGCAGAGTAGACTCCAGAGAAATAGCAGAATTGCAATAAATACTATTACACTGACGTCTCATAACATATCAAGATAAATTCATTTTGCGATGATTACTTCTCAACTGCCTTTTCGTGAGATTATAAGAAAAAGAAATTGTAAGCCACACTCAAATTAAACTTATATTCATTATTATTAAGAGAAATATTCAATTATTATGCAATTGTTATTGATCTGCTAGTATTTTCAAAGGGGCCGCTCATAATTTTTTTCTTAGTTTATATCGGATAAAGTAATTATAACAATCTTTAGGATTGAAATCAATTTTCATGATGTCATACCCATATGATAAACGCAAGTCATCTGATTTCTAATTGACATTTACTTCCGTTTGTTATACGATGACATGCCCTTTATTCTCCTACAATATTTACTTTCATATGCTTTATGTGAGCATAGACTTTAATGATTATTAAAGTCCTTTTTTAATAGAAATATTCATTTTGGATTGTTTTCACCAATCTTGTTTATCAATCTTGTATTTTAATTTATGTTAAAGATGCACATATAAATACAATGTAGCCTTAAATAAATCCTTTCCAGAAATTGAAGGATATACTACCAATTCTCAGAAATAATATTCCCAGGAGATATAAATAGACATTTTGATGTACAATAATGATTAATTAAAACGGAAATATGTGAAGAGAGAATGACCCTGAAATTCTTTGATTATTCTAATCTGAAGATCCATTTTTTAAAATTATGTCTGTCTGTGAAAGCAATAACTCAAAACTGGAAAAGTTAGTAGTGTTAAATTTAAAATTTTATTTAATTATCTTTACATCAAAATTGTAGATTTCTATCCAATTATGAACAAAATCTTCTTATAAAAACTGTAACTGTTTGTATATATATACATCTGTGTTTATATGAACACGATAACTCCAAAAAGCAAGATAAACCTGAATCAAATTTGGCACGTAGTCTTGCCCCTCCTTGCACCCGAGAATTACAGAATATGGCCAAATTTGGGACACATCGATCAGCTGGAAGACTTCTAAAATACACACTTGGTTTTCTTAGCTGCAGTTGTGGGGATTGCATACTCGAGGAGGGTCCGTAGGCGCGCAATATAACCACTAGACAAAAGCGACCACCCTAGTCCGGAGGCTGTTAACTGGCTTATGAAGCTACCACCACACATTATGAAGCAGAAATTGCATAATATTACGCATTGGAAGTGCATGAGAAAATCTTTGGTGACTCATCCTGCTTTCTGTAGTATATTATTGCCCATGAATTTAAGAATTTTGAATAATCGGGCATTATGATGAAGATTAATGTATGTGTATAATGTAAACCATATTTACAATTATAGACAAAAACTTTTGTGAATAATACTATTTTACAGTGTATAATTCAGAATAATTCCAATTACGGATTTTATTAATATATTTATCAAATTGATATGGATTTATGCAAAGTGGTATGCATTTTATCTGAAAGTAAAAAAGTAAAACCATTTGGGAAAGAAATTCATCACGATGATTTAAGAGAAAAGGGTCATTTTCTGGTTTTACAAGAAAAATGTATTTTACAGTGCTGTGAAGAAATAATATAGAATTGATGAGTGAATTTGGATGTCTTAAAGACCCGTAAAAGGAGATTAAGTCAATTTCGTTATGACTACTACTCTACTACTACTGCGTGATTCTAGTTTGTCTGCTCTCAGATGAGAAAAGATTACGGAATTCCTGATATAACGAAGACACGTTTGTTATAACACGAAGAACTTTATTTTTGATTATTACCTAATTATTATTGATTTCCTAATTGACATTAAGTTGAAAGGTGCATTTACATCCCTTTAAGAGAGCTATTTCAGTCTTGAACTAAAAGACAACATTTCTGCTTAGATTAATATCAATAATCAGATGTAAATTTTGTGTTGTTTTAAAACTTTTTTTCGTGTCTTAACATCTCATTTTCCATTATTTCTATTTTTAATAGGATATGTCCCGCAGACTAAGAATCATTGGAAAAAATTTCGAAATTTTCTGTTTTTGGAAGTCAGCTTTTCATACATGTTTATTTATGTTCGGATATAATTTTCTAAGAAGCTGAAGCATAACAAAATTAATAACAAGGCTTCGCAAAAAAAAAAAAAAAAGAAAAAAAAAAAAAAGAAACGCCATGATGAAAGAGTGGAAAAAACTCTAGGAATTTTAATTTAATATACAATGGTCGCCATGGCATAAAAATCATACATATGACCAAGCTACATTGTACTGTATGCTTCTGTTAAATCCAAAAATCTGAAATTCTTATCGATTTATAACTTTGGGAAGATAAGTTTATTAGATAATTTACTCAGTTTTAGTTTAAAAAATTGAATTAAATCTGAAACAGGTTTTAGAAACATATTTTTGAACGAACTGATTCTTTTTGAGTCACGATCAGTTGAAAAATGCGACCAGACCAGAGCAGGAATACTACATCAGATACTTTCATTTTCCCACTAGAATGACGCTTAACTTTACACTTCTGATATAGCGTGTGCTAGGTTCACTTATATGACGATTTTTCCGTGGAATCGAGTTTCGAACCTCCTGGTCTCGATGCTCAACGTTTGTCGTTTTATGAAGAGGAAAGAGTCTAAATTATGCCCTGTGACAATTAACACTAAAGTTGTTAGATTTTTAATAAGAAAATCTTTCTGACAAATCAGCTCATGCGCTGACACACACACAAAACTGTTTTATTGCTCAAATCTGTTTCATTTTATGATTTTTTTTTTGTCAAAGATGTGTTTATTTTACTTTCATCATATGAATGTCGTATGTTAATTTTTGAATAATGAAAATTTAAAAAAAAAAGCTTTTTGATGTTTATGTATCATAATACTCATTTTATGTTCCATTAAGAAACCTTATACTTTCTTAAAATAAAGTTGGAATAACAAATTTTAATTGGCATTGTCTTTAAAATCATTTGATTATGTGCCAAAGTTACGAAATGTCATTTTATTCTTAAAATTCACTAATTTCACTAAAATAAAATTAAACTTTGAGCAAGGATCTACTACATAAATTATCATGAGTAGATAAATAAAAATTGTAATTTAAACGAAATCTGGAAATATATATTAAGTTTTCTGTTTTTAACTATATTATAAATATAGCATCTGTATTCTGATACGAAAATGAGTCACTATCAATCATCATTAAAAAGATAATTATTGTAAGAAACGAATATATGACGATATAATAAATACTAATATAAGAACTTGAAGAAAACTCAAGATAATTTTTTAATGAAAATTCTGACAACTTTCCGAATTAAAGTTTTTAGAAAATCTATCTATTTTATTTTATTTTATTTATTTATTTATTGCCACACATGGGGTTATCCTTCCTTTTATGCACAAGAAATTTAGTGATGACAAATGTGGAAATATTTTAGAAATATTAGAAATATTAATAAAATAATTTTAGAAATATTAATATTCTGTTCATAAAGCAATATGTAGGCTATTTTAGAACAAACCATGTATTTTTAAAACATGTACAGGACATGAGAACAACACCCAAGCCAAAGGTTCTTTTCATAACTTACGTACAACTCTGGAACAGGAGACATTTTTTCTTTTATGTCAGATGCCCCAGGTCCATAAACAAGTGGAATCAGGTACCGAAAATGAAATCCCCTGGTTTCATAGCCTCGATCGTATCACCATACAACGATGTCACTCACGGAATGGCGTTAAATTAAAATGAAGTATTCTTAGCAAACTACTATTTCTTTATTATATTAAAAATTTATATCTATATAGAGGTTAAATTAGCTCTGTTGTGCATCGAAAAGAAACCAAATTTGATGCGAAAAAGAAACTTTAGTCAGAAAATAAAATGATCTATGGATTATGGTCAAAATGATTTTAACAAAAAATCTCAGAGATTGTAATATTATGAAAATGGTGAAGTTTATTTCTTTAAACTTCTCTAAAAAGAAAATGAATGAATAAAGTTGATTCAGTTTAAAAGTGTAATAAGAAATTCATTTAATTTACTTTAAAATATGTACATTAATTACAAAATAAGAACAAATATGCAATAAACGTAAACTTCTCCTAAAAATTATGATACATTAGCCTTTGAAGTATTTTATCTCTGATAGTAATGTTATTTCAAGAAAAAAAAATCATACTTATTTAGTATAGTAACTTATTTACTTAAAACTGACTTCTTTAAGTATTAACACTCATAAACATTTCTTTACTTCCAAAATAAAGAAAATGAAACATTGATTAACTATAAATTAATAAGAGGAAATATAATTTAAAATATCTGTAAATTCTATTTAGATAGTTAAAATGTGTAATTTTCTATTTGAAAATTTTGTGTATAATCTGAATAAACAATCTTTTTTTTTTTCTTTTTTTCAGTTTCTCTGTGATTATAACTGAAGAGTTAAAACACTATGACAAAAAACCTTTTACTTTACCCAAACTTAAAAGCAATGTCTGGGATGTTTATTTATCTGAAATGCGCCATCTTTTTTAACAAAAACCAGCTATGTTAGTTCTTTCTATGATCAACTGATTCAATGTATAAAATATTAATTGGCGGATCATTGGCGGAGAACTTTGGCGACAGTAACCCTTCGAACCGCCCGGATTTTATTGGCCGTGAATCAGGATGTATGGCAGCTAGGGGCTAAGTGGGCACTGTGATTTGTGTGACTTTTATATCTAAACTTTCGCCGATCTTAAAACATTTCTTACAAATTGCGCAAGTTACGAGCAATTTATTTGACTTGTGCATTACAGGAGACGCGGCATTAAAGCCCAAATTACCCCTTTATCACCGTAGACCCCTCTCTTGCTCAGTTTTTTTTTATAACCAAACCAAAATAGAAAGAGAAAAAAACATCCACCATGCTTTCTGCTTAATAAAAAATAATAAATTAAGCCAACGTCTATGCGGCGAGCTGGGTCTAAATTGAATCATCGTATATATAATACCACGGCTTAATAAATTTAGAATATTTTTTTTTCTTGTTGGTTTTTTCAATGTTCTCCTCTTTCATTTTGCCACGGTTGGGGACTTGATTTAGACGTTGGTAATGAAACATTTTCGAACATAAGAACTGCTAAATGTATGCTTTTTCGCTCGAAAGAATAAGAATTATGTTTAATATTGTAAGTGGAAGTAACGTTTTCATTTGGGGATGTAACTCATTTTTTCTGTTTTACAACTTATAGTGGGGGGATACTACTTCGGATTCGACTTGATTTATGCATTCCCCTGTGAGGGGGGAGGGAGACTGGTAATTTTATACTCTTCCTAACTTACAACAGCTTTATTTTCTATTCTCAAATTGATTAGAAAATGTTCTCTTCCGTTACTGTTTCAATATTGTTTATAATTTTAAGGAATAAGTTGTTTGTAATGAAAGTGAGAGATGGCGATATGTTTAAAGACATTAAATGGCAATGTTGGCTTGAAATATTTATTATTCAATGTGAGTTGTTATTTAACGGTTTGCAATTTAGAAGTAGAACAAGAGAGACCAATGCACCGTTGGTTAAAAAAAAAAATTCTAAGTCAAGAGATGAATTTTAATACACATATTTATTTATTCCTCTATTTCCTGTTTGCATAATAGAATTCTTAAAATTAAATAAGTAAATTATATTACACCTCGAGGGATCTTAACAGTATATTTTGCAAAAGCATCTCTAAAGTACTACATATTTATGGGATATATTGTCAAGTATCCAAATTAACTTGAAATAATTTTATGATATAAGAACTTGTATGGATATGAAAATCTATTACTGTGAATCTGAACACTAAGATATTCTTCCATTGTTCTGTGGAATTGTAAATTTTATTACATTAAATTGTTTCGAATAGTAATCTATTGTAAGACATCGAATATCTTGGGAAAAACTAATACTCAAAACAAAGATGTGTAAAAACATCTTCAGAACAATTAAATAATAAAGAATATATATATTTCCAAAGAATGAAAGATCACTTGAAGAAATATACCATCTAAATCACCTATTGTGATTAGTACCTACAAATGCCAGTTGTGGAAACATTGTTGGCTTCGGAGATTACCAACAACCTTTTAGTTAAAGTATCAAAGGAATTTATTTATTCAGTTGTAAATTAAATTGCCTTGCTGGGAATTTTAAATTGCTATTTATAACTTGATCTTTGAAGTTAACAATGCAGAAGATATTGGTAGATTTTTAGACTTTTTTTCCCTAAGCTCTTCTTATATTTAATCCTTTGTGAAACCGTTATTTATTATTAAGCGCGATGTTTAAATAAAATGAGAAAGTAATTCGTCAATATTTTAATATTTATAATAATTTATTTTCATAATTTCTGTACAAAAACAAAGATTGTAGTAGAGACGTCCGATTTTATTGCTTGTTGATGCAAGTATGATAACAATAATAAACAGTTGCCATCTACTTTTATTAAAAAATAGGTAAATAAAGGAACAGTATTAAATACTCGTTTACATAGTATCAACTATTAAGAAGATATAGATTTAAAATTGCATATATCTATGGAATTTATTTTAAAATTTATTAATTATAGAATTTATCTTCTTATAAAATAATAGTTAATCCATAATGAGCATGTTTGTAACGATGTTTGTTTATTTTTAATGATCATAAATAATAAATAACTTTGAAATGTATTAAATTCAAAACAATTAATTTCTCTCCTATAATAAAAGTGTTCCGTATATTTTTTAACTTGTTAATATTACATGCATACAATATATATATACACAAGGTGGTTATAATTAAACTTCCCCTATAAACAACATCATACAACGCAAACAGGTAAACGAATTATAAAAAATATTTGGCATATAAACTATGCACAAAATACGGAATTTCGAAAAAAAAAGTTAAAAAATGTTTACCAAAGGTCGTTTTTTCCCCGGAAAAATATTAAATTTAACACAATAAATGACCAAAACGGAAAACAGTAACAATATTAACATTTATTGACTAGTTTCTGATCACCTTGTCATAGAATCACATTAAGTAAAAGTAAGGAAAAAATAACAGTACGCTGTTTGAAAAAAAGAAGTTCAATTTACAGAAACAAGAACAGATTAGGACGAAATTGCAATAGAGGAGCAGTTGGTAATCGTGTCCAGGACGTATAGGGAAATGACAACCCTCATTGTTGTGATGCTTCGCACATAAAGCGTTATTGAGTTTCCAGTTTTTCCCGTTTTTCATTTCATTACTCATAATTCTTGTTCTGGAGTGTTGATATTCTTTCTATATTGCGTTTTGGCCGTTCGTCGTGTTAAATTTAATGTTTTTCCGGAAAAGGCGTACTCTGGTGGACATTTCGGAACTAATTTTTTTTTCTCCCGAAATTACGTGAGCGCATCTTGTGTTATAGTATATACTCCAAATTTCGTTGCAATCCATTCACCCGTTTGCGTTGTAGGATGCTGTTTATAGGGAAAGTTTAATTATAACCACCCTGTATATACAGTGGCTCCCAAAAGTGTTCGTACACCAACAAGAATCAATTAAAAACCTCATTATTTACCTTTATATATTCTTATTTTTACATGAAAATTTTTTCATAGCATATTTTTGCAGTTCTTAATAAAGCAGTGAAGAATAAATTTCAATTACGATGCAAATTATTTTTTTAAAAATGACAATAAATAAAATTGCACAAAAATAGGACACAAAAGTGATCATACACTTTAAAAAAACACCACTAAATATGAAATTTTCTAAATTTTTCTAAATGTTTAGTATTTAGTAGGATATCATTTATTCTTTATAACAGCCTTTAAACGTTTGGGCATAGATTTAACTAAACGGTTGGTTACTACTGCACCGATCTTGTTCCATTCTTCTATCATTACTGCTTTCAGTTGAATTTTCGATTTAATGTCGTGACTTCTTATTCGCACCTCTAATTATTTCCAAATATGTTCTAAAGGGCTTAAATCCGGTGATTGAGCTGGTGT
Organism: Argiope aurantia; assembly: GCA_026543865.1. Lineage (NCBI taxonomy): Eukaryota > Metazoa > Arthropoda > Arachnida > Araneae > Araneidae > Argiope > Argiope aurantia. The sequence goes on from JAPMOR010099591.1 coordinate 398,738, forward strand.
TTTAAGGGTTTGAGGGCAGTGATAGAGGCAAAAAAGACGAACATTCATGGCCGTGTGCTTAGGATCGTTGTCTTGGTAATACACAAAATTGTTTAAAATGCCCAGTTTTTGTGCTGACACTTTTAAATTATTATTGAGAATATTTATATAAACTCTATGATCTATTATACCATCAATGAATACTAAATTGCCTACTCCAGCCGCTGACATACACCCCCAAACCATGACACCTCCACCGCCATGTTTTACTGTTCCAAATAAATTCTTGGGATTAAGTTCTTCGTTTTTTTTTTTTTTTTTTTTTTTTTTTTTTCTCCATACAATGATTCTCCCATCCGACCCAAAGATGTTAAACTTACTTTCATCTGCAAATAAGACACGATTCCAGTAGCTCTCTGGCTGGTTTATCATAGATTTGGCAAATTTAAACCTAGCAATTCTATTCTTCTGACTTACAAAGAATTTTCTTCGTGCAGAGCGGCCATGTATACCAGCATTCCGAAGAATTCTACGAATAGTTTCACATGAAATAGAAGTTCCATTTGATTCATTATATTGTGAAGTAAACTTTATTCCACTCAGACGTGGATTTTTTAGAAATTTACTAACAATATTTCTTTGACTTCTAGCTGACAGAATTTGAGGGCGACCATTACGAGGCTTGTTTGCAATCCTTTTTCCGCCTCTGTAACGTTTTATTATGCTTTGCACTGTTGAATGAGGTAGATTAGTTATAGTTACAATGCCTCTAATTGATTTTCCAGCTTTAAAATGAAATATAATTAATTTTCGTACGTCTAAACTCGTTTCTTTACAAATGCGCGTCATATCTAAGAATAAAGTAAATAGAATAAATAATTGTGATATTAAATACTGAAATCAAACGATTTTAGTGTATTCTTCAATTAGAAGAAAAATAAGCCGCAAAAGATATTCTTATGATGAATTTAAATAAATAATGTTTGGATGTACGAAGACTTTTGTGTTCTAATTTTGTGACATTTTTTATTTATTTATTTTTTAGAACAATACTACTTGATTTTTTATAAAAATATTTGTTCAGTTTTATTAAGAACTATTTAAAGATGCTAATTAAAAACACCAACTAATAAAATGCTTTATTAAGAAGTATAGAACACAATTTCTGCAAATTTCTTTAGTGTACGAACAATGTTGGGAGCCACTGTATATCTATACATATAATAAAGCTTAATGTGTGTGTGTGTGTGTGTGCGTTGGCGCTCTACAGGCCAGACCATTCAACCTACAGCTACCAAATTTGGCACGTGTATACCTTGGAGGCCGGGAATGTGCACCTGGGGGTTATTTTTTCGAATTTTTAATTAGAATTTTATTTATTTAAAAATTAAGCGAAATTTTGGCGTGTTTTTGCTATAACTTCCGAAAATATTACCCCACAAAAAAGATTTTTACATCAAGTTAAAGATCAAAACTTTATCTTCTAAATAATACCAATGTTTTAACCTTAAAATTAAATTTCTATTTTTAATGAATTTTTAAATAAATATTTTAACTATATTTTTCAACAATTTCTTTCGTACAAAATAAAAATAAAATTTAAGCTGCACGAGCACGTTTCGCATTCATGGGAAAAAAATAGCTTTTTTCTAAATGTTGCCATCACATTGATTAAAGCTCCAACTAAAAATAAATGAAATCTTTTTGGAAATGAAATCTGCAAAAATATAATTTTCAGCACGTGTCTGTAGGAAATGAAATAAATAAGAAGTATTATTTTTTCTAAAAAATAAATTCGAGAAAAATTATTTTATGATCCTTTACACTCTCTATGTTATTAATCCAATAATTCAGTTTTATTTTAAGGCAAGTTTTGTTTAATATGAACAGAATATCCATTCAAATCAGGGCCACAGAGCTAATTTGTAAATCTTTATTAAGACACAGATCTGCTAAAATGGTGTAAATGGAAAATGATTATATTTTATGTAACTTGATTCAATAAATGCTCTAATAAATAACTAATTTTTGATTTGGCATAAAGCTTCTGCTGTGGAAATCACGATTAACAAAATGTTCTTGAAACACTAATATTTTAAATAAAAAGAGTTAATTTCCAATCAACTAAATCAATCACTTAAACTGACTGATTTATGAAAATTTGAATATCACTATTCAATAAAAAAAGGATAATTTTAGATTTTCCATCGATCGTTTCAAAGAAAATACGCTTATCAGCGCGCAGGTTTTTCAAGATTAATTGGCCTAAGATTATGAAAATGTTGAGTTTTTCTAAATTTTTAACATTTAAAACTTCATAAATAAATCTTAGTTGATCGTGGAAAATAGAAATTTTCTTTCATTTATTTAAAATTTGGTGTGTCCAGAATATTTCTCAGAATATACCTTACTGCATTAAATTTAGACTTCATAATTTTTGAAATATATTTATAGACCGGAACAAAATATTATTATTGATTTCATTTCAATCTTTTTGAAAGCAAAACTAAAAACTGCATTTTATGCTGAATCTGAGAAAATTTTGTTGAATTATTCTTTGAGATATTACATAAATTATGAAAAATATTTTGTAGTTTACATAAGACTTAAATACCAAGCGATTCTGTTTGCTATACTCATATTCAATAATAATAATAAATAAATAAATAACAATAAAGATGATAAATAAAATAAAACGCTTGGTTTTATTAAAAAATAT
>JAPMOR010099591.1:401835-424957 GCA_026543865.1 Argiope aurantia
TTAGAGGTGTTTTAATCTATGTAGATCTAAATTGTAAATAATAGTCAAAATCTGGATGTCGAAAAATTTTTTGATGATTTCAATAATTTTTTTTATCTTGTATGCTGAGTATACAGAAGCACTGTAATCGTCAAAAAATTTGTATTCGAAATTTTGACGAATTCATACATTTCAGACATCTCTGAATCTGAAAAATACATTTATCGAAATACAGTTTTGGCCTTATGTCTGTCTATCAACTGAATGTGATAATTCAGAAACGCTTTGAGTTAAATGGATGGAATTTGGTATATTGTTTTTAGACCAGATTCGTAGATTTCATCAATTTCTATCAATTTTTGAACCAAATATCCATTCAGAGAAGTATACATATCTTGCTATTCGAGTAATAACAGTGAACTCGGCAACAACAAAACGAAAAGAACTAGATAGATAAAGATAAGAGATAAGTATAGCATCAAAAAATATAAAATATCTGTCAATTTTCAAGCTAATCTAAAAAAGGGTTGATCCTCTACCACTCTGTACTTTCGTATGCATGGAAACGCAATGACTTAAATAATGAAAAGCGGTATGATATCTTGTGATTATAATTTCACTTTTATGTCATGTTTTAATGTCAATAGACTAGTAAAAAGGCGTCCAAAATACATATTCTCAACAAATTCAGTAAAATTAAAAATGTCAGATTTATGCCCAAATATCTATATCTCATATGCCATGTAAGGAATTAGTGGCTTTACCTGAAGACCACAATTTTAGACAGAGAAAGACCTTTATTGCAAAGTATGCGAGAACGCTTTGGGAAGATTATTTCTGTTGGTTCTGTTAAATTTTATCAACCATTTGTGCATAGCATAGCTTAAAGCTTTGTTAATGTTAAATTTGACTTTTAAATCATTACATATATTCACATTTAAAGGCCAAGTAACATTAAAAAATATATCATTTCTTTTAAAATGTGCACTTAAAAAGTGTATGTGTGATTCAAAACAAAATAAAAATGCTCTATTCAAAAATATCGTCTGCTGAAACTGATGTCTCCATAGCTTTAAAATTCGTCAAATAATTTATAAATACCATATCAAATTCTTGCAGACAATATAAATAGTGCTTCTACATTCAAATTTTATTTCATATTTTGCACTATTAATAGAAATATCTACGAGTGATCCAAAATAAAGTAAAAATATTCCATACAAAAAAATATCGTCTGCTGAAACTGATGTCGCAACTTTAAAATTCGCCAGACGATTTATAAATACCATAGCTGATTCTTTCAGAGAATATAAATAACTCATAGTCTCTACGTTCACATTTTATTTCATATTCTGCAATATTAATAGAAATAGGAATCTATTTCCGGAAAGGTGATTCGCTTTCCAAATAATAGAATAATTGGGAGCAAAATTAATTATGTTAGCAAATAGGAGAATTTAAGTAGCAGATGTAATTACTACTAGGAATGATGCTCTTTAATAGCGTTTTGCTAATGATATTGGGATTACATAGCTTTAACAACATTATTGGTGCTTTTAAGCGCAGTTATTGACCGATTTTCAGTAATCGAATTAAGATACTGAAAGTAAAGGTGTATAGCTATTATAATGGCTTTATGATCAATAACTTGATCAAGAGGGGTAGTTATTGGAAATTCAAAGGCTGATGTTAAATTATGACATTTAATTTCTTTATCACAGTTTAAAGCGGTTGACTCACGACTTCAGTTGTGGTTTGAATAAGAAACTGTTTGAATTTAGCTTTATCTTATACAAAGAGGGCGTAAATGATGATAACATAACAAATGTACTTATAAAAAAAATAAGCTTCAAAAGACTGAGATTTTGATGAATATCCATGTTTTAGATATATATGAATCCTAAAATGGCCGAGATAGCCTAATAATAAAGTCTCAGTTACGAGGCTAGAAGACTTCAAATCTCCCTCTGATGATCCGTCATGTATACGGGGCTGATAAAATCTGATGTTGAAAGCTGAGTGTTTTCCCATTGGCATGCAGGGAGGCAGAAGTTTAGAAGGGTGGCTGCCAACTCAGGTGTTGTCCTCGTCATCTGATGGAAGGTTAAAATTAAAAGCGCCTTCACCAAATAACATCATTGTTACTTTCAAATTGGAAATTAATATAGATACGATAAACACTGAATCCAAAAAATACATATGTGATATTGAGTCTGTCTATGTATGAATGCCATAATCAAAAATTCGACAGCCTAGAGTAAATACAATCAATTTCCCGCTTCCTTAACTAAAATGAAATCTCACTTATCCGAATCGATTCATACCTAATTACTTTAAATAATTGAAAACCAGGTAAATAGTAACAAAATGTCAAATCCTAATTCCTTTTATTTTCTATATGGTTTTTCAAATTTTTTTATTTGAAATTATATTATTAAATCTAGAAGTACTGCAATGTGTTAATGATTAACAAATTCTTTTACTAACTATTATAACTGACTTTCGTGTTCCTTTTCCATTTTTCTACTGATTATTTAAAAGAGTTCTCAAAAAATACTTTCTCCTGCACAACAACGGGAATATTTCTAACCATTTACATAAAATTTGTATTTAATTAATTAATTTATTATTTAGAAAACTACATGAAGTTTCTGCCATTACTTTTGAAGTGCTTGAGAATAGAGCTGCATTCTTGTGTTTCTCTTTTTCGTATACAAAGCATCCAAAGAACACTGTCCCTCCAGGAATACAAAGAATACTCCCCAAAAATTCAACCTCGAGATTTTGACAATTCTCCAAATTTCTGATCATCGTGAATTAGAACCCCCCATTTTTGGAACTGTATTTCTATCTATGAACAGGATAACTCAAAATGGCATTGAAATAGACAGATGACATTTGGAATGTAGCCTTGTAAATTTCTATTAAAATTTGTATAAAAATTTATCGTACGTAAGTCTGCCTGCCTACCCGTATGCATGTGAATATAGTAATCTCAAATATAAAGAGCTATATGAATGACATATAGTATATAATTTTTTTTTCTAGTTAGAATTGTACATCAATATGAAATGTTGGACCTAATCTTTCATTCAAAGGGGTGATGTTTGGTTGTTTCATTATTTTAGCGTGTATTTGTGTGCAATCTCTACTAATTATAACGATAAATGTGCACGTGTGACGCTCTGTAGAAAAATCCTTTGTTTTGCAGCCACCAAATTTGACGCATATATACTTTGTTGGGGGGAGAATGTTCAGAGAAGTAATTTCTTTGAAATTTCTATTAAATAAAAATTGAGCGAATGTATTAACTTTTTTCAGCGATAACTTCCGGAAATAGTATTGCACAAAAATCAATTTCACATTATTCAAAAATTTCTAAAAAAAAAAAAAATATTTTTAACGATGCCAGTTTAATAGTTATGTAGATTTTTCTCTAAAGTTGGGGACTTAAATTTTTTTGTTGTCTTATTTCCAAGAATAAATAATATTGTTGTCTTGAAATTCAATCAGTTGTCATTGATTCATTATATATTAAGTCACGTTATTTCCTTCGATTGTTAATTAAGAAACTACTAAATAATACTAAACTACTAATAATTTAATATTAGTAGTTTAGTATTGCTACTAAATAATAATTAACTACCAATAATAAGAAAATGGATTCTGTTCATATTAGTATAGTCTACAGATGAATAAAAAAGTGAATTATTTCGAGATGTAGAAGTTAAATGAATAGCACTAAGATGTCATGGAATTGGTCTCAATTGAAAATGTCCATGCACAGAATGAAAAAACAATTAAAATAACGCGGCTTTAATATCTGACAATTTAAGAGAATCACCGTGAAGTTATATCGAAATAAAAACTTAAGTCTAACAATACATCCTTGGAGACAAATGGTGTCAAAAGCGACCAATAATAAAAGAATGTATTAGATATATAATGCAAATGCATTAGACAAACAAATTTCTTATAACAAAACCTATTAATGTGTGTCAATCAGTTAAAAGGAGAGAGTCCAAAATGCATACTCAGTTTCTATCATGATATTACGAAGCACAAAAAGCGCTATACGTAAGAGAAAATGGTGAGAAGTGTCGCTACTAATACTTACTAGTTAATATTATTTATTAAATGCAAAGTGATTTCACAGTTTAAATAAAATTTCGATTGATTTTAACATAGTTGGCAAAATTGCTCTGTTTCTAGGTAACTTTGCCAACGCTGTTTTTTTTTTCACCTTTTTTTTTACATACAAATGTTTAAGTAAATTGTTTATTGAATGCTTTTACTAAATTCTTTTAAAAGTTTACTAAAATAATTTAGTAAATAATTTTAAAAGCTCATTGGGATGTTTATTTCAATCTTTCCATAAAATGAATCGAGACTAATGATTTATGATGGTTTTGAAATATTTTTATAAATTCCTAGTTAACTAAGCAAAATACATTTTAATTAAAGAAAACAAAGTTTTGGAAGAATTGCTCCAGTCTGCGACATATATACTTTTTAATTTGCACTTTCAGTAAATTGTAACAGGTCGATTGTTTTAAATTCACTTTTCATTGTTTTATCTAATAACGGATTGCATTTTTTTCAAATAAATGGATTTCATATTATCAATTTAACAGCCTGAAGAGTCAATATTCCGAACAAACAAGCTAATTTGTAGCCAAAAGGCACTAGTTTAATTATAAAAATTAATTATCAATGTATTATATAGTTTAAAAAATAAGCATTTTATCTTATAGACCCCACACATATCAATAATAACGAAAGCGTATTGTTAAGCTCTCATATTATGTGTACTTCTATTATCACAAAATATGAGAGCTTAACAATATACTATAGCAAGATTTCTTTTCAAATTGAACACACAGCAGATACTTTTAAAAGACACATAACTACAGAAGCTTAACTTAGTAATCGGGGATTCGACTAATACATATGAATTGACATTAATACTTATTCTTTAATGATTTATTATGTATGACATGGACACATCCCACCTCAAAACATTTCACACATTTTTCATTAAAAAGTGGATTCTTTGAAAAATTGCTACTAAGGGAGATAGGTCCACCCTAAGATTTATGGATCGTTTACATGAGTCAGTATAGTCCACCGTCAACGATAACACGTCCGATGGCCCACCACAAGAAAAATCACACCCTGATTGTGCCGGGATTACTGTACACAATCGTCGTATTTACAGTACACATCTTGATGGTTCAAAAAAGCGATGATGAACGATTCGGCACTTGAATCACGTTCACTAAGATTCTATTGAACTCCCCCCCCCTTTGTGAAGTTATTATTCCAACAGACTTGTTCTTTATCCCGGGTAAAAAATATAGATTCCTCCAATGTCCGAAGAGGCTTGGCGGGCAGGGGCGTGGACCGACCTTTATCGTCGGCGGCAGAACTGCTCGCGGTTATAAATGAGGCTCTATTCCCTGCCGTACATAACGGCGAGTGTTGAAGGCTTATCTTGGCTCAACCGCTGATCCTTTAAACTTTAACAATGGCGCTGCTCGTATATCAAAACTAGTCGCGGTCCCCCACCCCACCCCCGTCCTTTTGTCGGCTTTGCGCGTGTAGGATCGTTCTTTACTTCCTTTTTTTATTTCAATTTTTTTTTTTAATCTTTCTTTTTCTTATTCTCTGTGGGGTTGCTTGGAAGATTTTGGCAGAGAAGTCCTTAAACCGCCAACTTCTGTAGGAAACCTCATTCTCAATTAAGGAGTAGAAGTATCGTCTGTATTGATTTTGTTCCAAAAATTATATGACTTTCTTCCGTGCATATTGAATTTGTGGATGAAGTTATGAGCGAAAAATGTGCTTAGATTTAATTGAAAATATTTTTTCCAATACCGTATTGTTGATTGGAGAAATTCCATGCAAGTAATTTCTTTCATATAATGATCCCCGATGAATGGCATAAGATAAACTTACACACACCTTTTCAGTATTAATTCGTATATTCACACGTATAGCTAAGTATTAACAAATTTCGTTTAAAAAATAAAAGATTCTTTAAAAAAATAATAACGAATTTGTATTTAAATTACACACATACAAAAAAAACTATATATATATATATATATATATATATATATATTAAAAATTCTTTAATATATATAAACTTTTGTGTTTACAATTATAGTGAAATATGCAACTCACTTTTATATTTATTAAGACAGATAAGTTTTCTAAATGTTTGGAATAATGCATTGATCTGATGGAGAAACATTGAATTTAGCACCATTTATGGAGTAAAGTGTTGGCAATCCTATTAAGAATAGCATTTGACAGCTGATAATTTAGAGTTAGTAAAAATGGAGCGTTACACGATAGATCAACGTGTTTTCATTACAAAAAACAATATTTCAAAAATACTGAAAATCTGGCTGCCGTAGTTCAAAAATTTGAGAATTGGAGCCCTAGATCGTGCGATTTAACATTATTGGATTTCTTTTTATGGGGTTATTTGAAGGACCACAAGCACGCGTGCATTGAAGGTGGAAATTGAACGTTGCATCAACGAATTTCAGCCGCATTTACGGAAAATGGTCATGGAGAATTTTGACGAAAGAGTGCGTATGTGCTAGCAAAGCCGTGGAGGTCATTTGCCCAATGTGTTATTCCATACATTCCATATATCCTGTATACTTTACGATTCAATAAAAATATAACAATTTAAAGAAAAAAAGCCATATTTTTAAAAATATTTAATTCATATCTTGCATTAATACGTTGTTCCATCGTGAAAATCTTCATTTTTACTAACCTTTAAATATTAGCTGTCAAATGGTTATTTTTAATAGGGTTGCCACCATTTTACTGCACGAATGGTGGCAAATTCAAGTCTTATGTTAATTTTAGGACATCCTTTAGTTCCGTAAAGAAGTGATATTTCCCTACCTATCTTAATCAATGACACTTCAAAAAACGGGTTCATTATTCAGTTTCTGGCTTCATAAACTGAGGTTCGCGATCCTGTATTGAATAAAAGAGCAGAATACTTGGGAAGTCGCAGAAATTTTCTTGCCTCCCCCCCCCCCTTTTTTCAATAATTAATGGATTTAAGGCAAAATTATTGTATTTAATAAAAAGCCTTAATGAATTTTAGAATAAAATTATTTTCAATAAAATTTATTTTTATTGTAATTAATTAATATTTCCTATTATTACTGATTTTTCGATGTGAAAGACGTAAAAACTTTTTCTATCAATAGCAACACACCCAATGAAAAAAAAAATTCTAATTAATTTATAAAGTAATATTTATTATTTTTAGCGTAGCAAAATAAACAGCATTTCCGTATTATTACAAAATATATTTAATGTGTTGATAATTCAGTAGAGTTCAAAGAATAAAGTAATAAGTTAAACTATTTCGACAAGATTATTTAGTAAGTAGGACAAGTAAAAAAGCCATTTTATATCCTAGTCAGTTCATTAATCATTTCGTTAAATCGATGGAAGGGGGAGGAGGTAATCCTAAAACTTTCATTCATAAACTAGCTAATCATGTTGTGACATCAAAAATACAAACATAAATCTTCGAAAATCACATTTCTGTTCATATATATCAGTAAACAAAAGAGATACTCTATGGGTGAATGAATATCGGGGTTTATTGAATCAAAAGCCATGTTTGGCTATGCATTGCCAACACTTTTGTTCTTTTGTATGCACAGATTTTCTCTTTTATTACAATGCTATTAATTTTTTTTTTAATTCTTCGTGAGGTTGCATATTGGAAAAATTTGATAGACAACTAAAACCAAGGACTTTTATAGTGGAATACATATAACTTTTAAAATTAAAATAGGGTTGAAATATCCTTTGCATTGATTTTGTGGAGAAGGAAAAGTGGTCTATTCAGTTTTACTAAATCAAATAGGCAATAAAAATTAATATTTTAAATACTTTTATTAATATACAAAAATAAATGTTTAAAAATTTTCTTTCCTTTAGGTTTTAATTCATAATTTAATCCTTAATAATGAATTACTGAAATCCATTTATCTCAAACTCAATATCAGATGGCACCATTAATACGAATTAAAATTTAATCAAATTAATCAATTGATTGTTATTTATGTTTTGAATGCATTAAAACAGTGTATTGTTATTGAGATTACAAATATATATAAAACTTAAGTAATTTGAGATATTAAGAACTAAATAAAAAATCGATTACAAAATTCTATTTTTATTAGGAAATCACAAGTCACGTTAAATAATAGCGTTGAAAAACAATAAAATTCCTTTATGGCTGTAAATAGATTTTTTTTTTCATCCGTCTTGTAAAGAGAAAGCATTTATCTTTCTTTCATACATGAATGGACAAATATAACGTATCTGGAAAATATTTGACTGTAGTTTGGATCTTAACCAGACAAAAGAAAAAATTTGATTTAAAGAATTTAAATTATGTAAGATGAATTGTGTTGCTGGAATTTGTTCTTGCCATGATTTTCGCTCGTGCCAAAAGAATTTGTTTCGGTTCCCAAACTGTAAAATGAGAGGGAAAAGGAAATGCATGCTTATGTAATAAACACATCACTCATAAATTATTTAAATTTATTAGTCGAATTAGTTTTTTTCATTAGTGGAATTCGTCCAAAATGTATTTTCATTTCCTCATTCACTGAGAAAAAACACGTTTATCTGAAACGGTAGGCACATAACTTGCAAACAATTCAATAACTTCCCGTCGGTTTATGCCAAACTTTATACTCTTTGGGTAAGTTGGATCTCCGTAGAAAATAAATAAAATAACTATAGACAGATAGTGAAGGCTCTCTAGAACAAGACAAATCAAGAATATAATCTGAAACTTTCAAAACCTTCGATTCTTAAAATTTTAAAATGTATCAAATTGATATATGTAAAAAGAATTTGAATAAGAATTTAGAAAGTATGAAAAATTACTATTATCTAAGAATATAAATATTTGAAACTTATAATTAATAGAAAGATTTTAAGAGAATTTATTTATATAATTAATGATAGTCATGACATTGCGTTTTAAATGTTTCACCCTAAATGTTTATTGAGGTCCCGATTTGTTTGACAAATACTTACAAACAGTCAAGTTCCAGGAATCGTAGGACAAAAATATTTTAAAGTCGTTACTATTCTGTCACAAAATTGCTGTTCAGAATAAAATTTGATTTATACTTCAAAATTGACTATTAATCAAAAATAACTAAATGCATGTCAAAAATTTCCATTTTTTCCCTTACCACTTCCTTGAATTTTATGCAACATATCAGAGTTATCATTTATCTCTGTCGTTGAAATTGACATATCATTTAAAGAAATTCGTACTTAGTTTCATATCATTTTACTTGCGAAATCGCTTACTTTTGTTAGATTTAAATAAGTTACATTGAAAAATAGACAGAATTCATCTAGGGAAAAAATTGGCGCCAACAGCTTAAAGCTGGGTCACTACAAAAATAAAATAAATGTAATTCAACTTTAATAAAGTGAATTCATAAAAATAATTAAACACTTTTTATCGAAATGTTTTAATAAATCGTAGAACAGCTGATATATAATATGAAAAGGAATTTTTGTTTTCATGTGCATTGAAAGTAAAAATAAAGCTTGTTATTGTTTTATTAGTCAAACTTTTAAAAATATCGTTTGGAAATTTATTTATTTGAATGAATTGAATTTGAAATTAATATTTATCATTCGTTTATTTATTTTTGTTACTTAATGTGCTTAAAGTAAGTTGATCATTCAGTTTAGCATTCTTTTAAATATAGGAAGTTATTATAATAATAAAAGTAAAGTTTATTAAAGAAAATGAGAAGATAATAGTTAATAATTATGGTTTCTATTAACTAAACATTTTGAGCTCACTTGGCTTACAAATAATTTTTCCTACCACTTATTCTTCACTGTACCCTGAAAGATAAATTACTCGAAGAATTTTATCACATTATTCATTTTATTTATTTTTATATTGTAAGTCTTCATTTATTTCACATTAAAGTTTTGGGAAGAAAAATCTTTTAAGACTTTCATATATTATAACATCTAATTTCATAAATTATTAATAAAATATTAATATAGTACTATGTTTATTGATATGTTAATATAGTATAATTTTATATATTTTCAAATACAAAGATATTTTTCCAATTTCAAATACTATTAAAACTTAGGATTGCATCAAATAAAATTCTTGATAAATTTGTTTTGTCTGGCTTTCAATTGCATTTTTTTGTCTGGTCAACTATTTATTTCTGTTTGCTTTTTTTTTCATTCTATTTGATAATTTGAATTTTATTACAAACCATTGCAAATTTATAAGAATTTATCTTGGATAAAAAAAATGCGAGAGACTACAAATAGGAAATTCAGCTTTTATAAAGTGAACATTCATGAAAATAGAGAGACACCGAATTCCTTTCATTATTAATTAATAGTACATTTTAGATATACTATTGTATGTAGAGCTCTCCCCCCCCCCCAGAAACTATTTTGTTATACTAGACATAACATTTCAATTTATCTTCGCCGGACCAACTGAAAGTCTTCAAATGCCAAATTAATGCTGTAAAATTAACTTTAAACGCTTTATACAGTTCTTTCAATGAAATTTCCGTTTCTTCTTCTCCACACACTGATTTAGTCGCTTATATCATAGTTTCAATGTCAATATTTTCGCTCCCCCCCCTTCTTGCTCCATGTCATGTCATTTTAGTCAGAAAACATCCTGAAAAGTAACATAATATAGATTGGAACATTAATCAATACAGAATATGTTTGTGGTTAATTATACAAGAAACAATAATTAATAGTTTTAACACATGAAAGTTTTGTATGTAATGTTCAAATTTACAAATAGTATGAAGATATACTTATCAAATTATATCATAGAAATTAGAATCTAATGGAATTTGCAAACAAAGCTCATCGATAAAGAAAAACAATTTTCAAAGATTTTTACTTTTTTCATAGAAAAAAAATTGTTTTATAGCAGCATTCCTAACCAACACCTGAATGGTAAACAATAACGAATTTATAAAAGTACTTGTAAGTATTGGTTGAGATAGTTCAAATGTTTGCTACAAGATGGCATCTATATCGAGATTAGAGCTACTAATCCAATAATGTTTCCAGAACTTTTTTTGTATCTATTAGTCCTCCTATTCAAAATAAAATATTTTAATTTTAATAATTTTGTCATGCATAGATTTTATAGAATTTATAAATTCAATATTTTTATATTGCAATAAATAAAATTCTTTTAAGGGAATTCATAAATATTTTATCATGCCAGAAATAGTATTTGTGCATAAATATCTTGAAATCTGTGTGGACAAAGTAAAATCCCATATAATTAATTTAATCACTTATGAACTTAATTTTTTTCTTCTATGTTTAAACTTAAAGTAGCCAAAAACAAAGATGCCTTGCCAAAAATGGCAACCACGCTCTCGCTATCTCCAAAGAGACACATGGCAGAGGGTTGTAATATGAGTGATTTGTAGCTGTTTTCCTGTGCGGTGGCGTTAAGATGAAAGATGAAATGAAAGCTGGTGACATTATTAGGGCGACTTATTTATTTCGCAAATAAAGAAAAGCAAGAGTTAAGGCGGGATAGAAAGAACATGGTAGAAAAATATTTGTTGGAGAAATTCTGAAGTACGTATGTCTTGTGGGTCGGTGTGACTGTCATTCCGTCACGGTGCTGCAACATATGATTTATCAGCCTATAAAAAGACATCGGAAAGATTGAGAGGTACTTTGCCTCTTAGCATATCTGTCTTGTTTGATTCAACACAAATGTGAACCTCGAAGTTAATTTGTGAAGGAAAGCATTCTGCCTTTATCAGAAATATTAATGGTCTTTTAATTACTTTGTCATTATTTCCCTTTGTCATTCAGAATTAGATTTGGATACCCCTCATTGAACTTATCTACGTGAAATTCTAATTATCTTGTTGAGAGTTTATTTCTCTTAAACTGTGCCTGTCTCAAGAAGCGCAGGAGCCATTGGAACGGGAAGCAATCCACATTCCTTTCACCCTAGTTTTTCACTAAAAGTCTTACATTGGAGGTGGAAGAAAGTTTGTTTGCTGTTGTTGGGAGACGTCATTGGCCAAGAAAAATATTTTATATTTCTTGACATTGCATTATGAGAAAAATAAATAATGGCCTAAATATTAAAAACACTTCAGTCATATACTAAGTAAAAAAAAAAAAATCAAATGCTTGTAAACATTTTTAAATCAATATATTTGAAAAGGAAGTGATAACGTTTCAGTAAAATTTTTATATAAAAATAAAAAAGTTTTTTAAGTTAAAATTTTAAAAAGCAAATCTTCCTAGGAAAAAATATCAAAGTATTTTGCTCGATAATTCGTTTTTGTTTGGTACAGTTCAAGATCACTTCCACTGACGTAATACAGAAACATAAGATAACGATAATTTTTAAATCGGGAGAATTTAAACATTTATATTGATTACAGATTTCTATTTTTATTTTCTCTAAATTTTAATATAGTTTTAATATTTGAAAAAAATGAAATACAATAATGGTAAATGGCCTCACGTTTATGTCTGCACCCTTTTATAATAATATGAGGAAATATATTTATTTCTATTTAATAAAAAACATAAACATAACTTTCGAATTTCATATGAAACAAAAATAATTTCTTGAGTGTTTTTATACCGTCAAAATACAAGAACCATTGTAAGAAAGATAATTTAATGTACTTAATATCAGTCGAAATAATTTCTCAAGTATTTATATGCAGACGTCGGATGATTTATTAGAAAACACATAAATTGTTAAATAAATTTGAAGATTATGTTATGAAGTTCATTTAAGCTGTATCGGAAAGTAAACGAACTTATTACAATACTTAAACTTTATTTTATCATCAATTTATGATTTCTTAAGTTAATGTTTCTAAAATGAATGAAAATAGTTGAATTCAGCAATAACTCGCAATTTGCTTTGATTATTTTCATTCTAAGGAACACTTTGTTAAAAGGAATATCAAATAAATTACACGTATTAAGATAACTAAACAATGGCAATCTTTTTGTAATAAAATACTGTTTATTTCTTTGAGAAAAATTGTTTAACTTGAAATAAAACAAATCCAAATTTGTACTTTGTTTTATATGTTTGCAATCCTTTGTAAAAAAAAAAAAAAAAAATACAGTTTATTTCTTTCTTCGTGCGAAATGATTTAATTTTAAAATAAAAGAAATATAAATTTTTACTTTGCTTTGCATGTTATAGCTATACATGTTTTTAGAAAATACTCGGCTTAATTTGCGTGTCTGTTCTGTTTTGTTTCCAATGAATGAAGACACAAAAATCGATAGCTTAATGGAATCAGTAATTTTTGTTTAAGGTAAAAATAAAAATTGCATTTGCCATAAATAAGATCAAAATATAGTGAAAACTTTAACATAATATATAAAGATAAATCTTTGTATTGAGAAATTATCTAAGGTCAGGACAAAATTTCTATTTACTCTATGTACAGAATATCCAAGAATACTTGAACACGTTATTAAATTATGTAAGAAAATAAATAGGAATAATGTAATTTTTTCTAGGCTACAATTTACTAATATGGCTCATGAAATTTTATTTCACAATACTTTGATTTCTCAAAATCGATAGATGGAGCTATGTATGACTTGGTGGAGATTTAATGAGAAAATTCCACTTCCGTAATCATACAATGCGAGTTCCAAAATTTGTAGGGTTATGGAAAGATTATGTATACTATATATACCTTGAAGTAATTTGTAATATTTAGAGCAATGTACCACAGTTGATATTTAATCTATGAAATCACATGTTCTCTCAAATGCGCCATGTGAAATTGCTTGGACATGCTATGTGAAGTCAAAGAATGTCATAATGAGATTTATTAACTTAAGCAGATCTAGTGTAAGTAATTTGTTTGTTTTTTACGTTTAGTTTCTAGATCTTATAGTCTTGGCTTTACAAATTGTTTCAGTCGGTTCATGACTTCTCGAATACTCTAATTTTTGATCTTTCCACATCCAGTGCCATTGATGTGAGGGTTCTTGGGAAGCACCTAAGTTTGACGGCCTTTTTCCTTCCACTCGACCCAATTGATGAATATGTGACAAACAATTTATGTTGACCATAAGCTTTTTAAATTTAAATGATGATTTGATCCTTCCATAGCGGTAGTCGCATCTAGATGCACCTTTCTCTGAAAATTTTATTGTTTAGAAAAACTAGTAAAGTACAATCATTATCCCTTTAGAAAACGACATCTCATCGCTCAGAACGTAATCTTACTACCTCGGATTTTTTTCTTCTTCTAGTTTCTCGTCAAATAACACAATTGTGAGCTGGTGATTTGAGTTTTTTTTTTTTTTTTTCGAATTGCAAGGACAGAACGCATAAAATATTTAATTTTTATACAACAATTTTATATATTTTTCGGATGAGAGCGCAGTGAATTAGTAAGTTAAAATGGCGCTCAAATTATGGTACGAATTTTTCTCCATGATATCATATCTGGCTGTAGGTGAGATAAACCACCAAAACGGTGTAAATTCAGGACCTTGCGTGCTTATCGTTGCTATACTTCTAGTAAATCGTGCAGAAATAAGTGACGACTATGAAAGAATGGGAAATAAGTATGGGACCTAATGTGATTTGTGTGTGATAAGCAGTTCATCAGTAACGTTTCTGGAAAACTGGATATAATCTTTCTTTTTTATTATATTGATATTACTTTCCTTTCTCTTGTATAGCTCTAATTTAACAAAGATAAATAGTATTTGGTGTATAGTAAAAATTTTTTAGCCCCTTGCTTCTTTTGGTTTAAAAAATGACAAATATGTAATAATACTTTGTATCCGTGGTGATATCTAATGTTTGCAAATGGACCATCAATATTACTATTCAACATGCCTGACACTACGTCGCTGTCAGTGGTAAAGAGAAACTCATCCACAAATTAGTGTATATTAAAAATTTCTTCAGAAGAAATGCGAAGACCACAATGCATTTCTTCAGAGCTGATTTAAATTAGTTTATATCCTTGAACTTTACTCATATCGTTTCAAACCCCTTCAGTAATGTGAAATGACAAATGAGACGTGACTCAGACTACAGCTCTCAAAATGTACATTTCGCTTTGATTGATTTAACTGATTGTGATCCATTCAAACAACCATCAACGTTTGCTCTAAATAAATTTACATTCAACCTTGATAAATATTCACAATACCATTTCCCACAAACAAGGCAGAAAATGAGCAAAACAAACCAACCACATCTCCCCCAACAGACCGCAAACCCGGCCTCTTCAGGAAGTTTGGGGAGGAATGGTGAAAGTCGACTATTTTATGCAAACACAATGCTCCAGGCCAGCTATTGTGGCAATATTTTGGCACGCTGTAACTGACCACTTCAGCAAATGGACTGTGGACATGATGAATGTTGATTATTGTTCGGAACGGGCGGTGGAAAGGGAATCGAGTTCTGGACGTCACGTGATGTGATTGATGGAGCCATCCATCAAGTTGTTGGTGACGCCCCCTCTTTCTCTGGAGATTATATTTGTGTATCGGCCTAAAAATGTACCACTCAATGATCGGGGTCCGTAGTGAAATATCACGTCAGCTACTGGAAAAGATTGGTCGTTCTTTTGCTTTCTATATTTTGCATGTGATTGTCCTTTAAGTTCTATATTAGGTAGAAGCTGAAAAGGATGTGAAACAATTTATCACGGCATTGAAGATCACCTGATATGCATCTGCTTATTTTCTGTTGGGGAAAATATCTCCATTTCGTTTGGTAAAACGATTAGTTCCCACTTCTAAGTAAATGAGGCAGAAGGAATAAACAATATATAAATGTGCATCTTAACGGTGTGTGGTGATATTATGATGTGTGTGTCTCTTTATCAGAATACATTTCGTATGTCAAACACTATTTATGATTCATGATTATTGCCAGAATAAGACTGCTTCATTATTAACAGAATAAAACAACTCTATCTTTCTATGTGGAAATAGTGTCAAGTCATGCATATACCCCAAAAATGCGAATGCCATTACAATTTTGAATTTGTCATATATCTTGTAAGGGGGAAAAAAAGATGAGAGTGTATGATTCAGAATAAGGTACTAAGCTGCTTTAACTCCTAGAGGGTGTTTAAGTCTCTGGACCCTCTTTCTTTTTCACAAATTAACTTTCTTTAATAATAAGGCATTATTAAAGATAATGCATTTGTTATATAAGCAGTTTTGAAGTCATAAATATTATGACCGAGGTAATTGCATGACAGTTCATCACGACAGCACTAAAAAGAAAAATATGCTTGAGTTCTAATGACCATTATCAATTACTATCATAAAATGTAGCTCCCAGCATCGGAGTAGACATGACTTGACCTCTCCCTTATTTAAATTCTACGGAAACAAGAGCTCACACCACCATAACAGAAGATCTTCATCCCTATATTATAAGTGCAGTTTTGTTGGGGGGGGGGGGGAGACATCCGCGCTAAACCGAATTATAATCGTCATGAGATTAAAATGGAATAGATGGGAGAATTCTGATGGGTATCACTCTCCATGGCTTTAATTTCCCTTCAAGAAATATATCTTGCAATCGGAATGTAAGTAACCCGAACCCAATTCATTTCTTCATCTCCAGGAATACGCGAACACGTTTTCTTATTCCAATAGCATTGCAAAAGTACACGGCTCACAAAGAATAATATCATACTTTCGCCCCCTCTTACCATCATTATTTTAGCAAGGGTAAATGGTGTTGAAAGTTATTCTTTCGTATCTCATCACATCTTACTTAGTCACTTATTTACTTTACTTGCACACTTAGGGCCGGGATAGCCTGGTGGGTAGAGAGTTGAATTCCCGTCCCTTGGGTTGCGAGTTTGAATTGGGGTTCCCTTGGGTTGCGAGCCGGCCTAAGGCTTCTCGTATGTGTGGTGGTTGGGGCACGTATAAATCTGTCGTGGTCATAAATAAGATGCCTGTCATAAATCCTCCATGTCGAGAGTAATACCACTGGGCGTACTGGATCAAAGGTGATCGTTTTCTGATTCAGGTCTAAATTACGATCTGTGGGTGAGTGAATGAAATGCATGAATGAAGTCCGCCTCGTAAAAAGTTTTGTGACGAGTGTGTTGCTAAGTTGTACTCTTAGTCCTAGATGGCGCTACTGAAAAGCAAGAGACCCACCTTAGGCTTAAAATCACTGACTTTTAAAATCAGTAGACTTGTCTTTGACACGTTGCATTAGAAAAAACACTTGCATAGTCGCATTGATTCTTTTGTTTCCATGGAGCTTTCTATGACTAACGCTTGCAGCATATATATTGCCCCGCCCTGGACGCTACGCCACTGACTTATTTGTTGACTTCTAATTCACGAACTTGGGGCTCCTCTAAAGAAGAGAAAAATTAGGTTATTCTTACAAAAATTATACAAGATTATATGACGAAAAACTTAAAGATAAGTCAAGAATTCGAAAGCAAGTCAGTTTTTATTATAAAACATAATTTTCCAAACGCAAGGGTCACTACTATTATACGCTGAGGGACTATTTGTAAGAGAGTGAAGAAACAGATACAAAAGAAAAAGTGTGCACCGTAGGTTTAAAGAATTTCTAATTCACAACAGCAAAATATCTCAGCAGCACGAATAATATGCGAAGCATGCATAGTTTCTGATTGCAAGTAATTTGAACATTTACTGTAAGTGCTCTACATATTTGTTACTGATGCTGCATTGGATTTTATTTTTGTATTTCATACGTCATACAATTTTTACAACTGTGCTACTGTGAAATTGAAATTCCTTAAACTTTTTTTTGTATACTTTATCGAATTCTTTCATTATCTGGCAAAAAAAAAAAAAAAAAAAAAAAAATCCCTCTCCTATAGCAACTACTCTTTTTGTTGACGGCCATTTATTCTGCAGGAAAAATTATTCTTGTTTAAAGATAATTTTAGTTTATCTTTAAATTTTTAAATCATCTATCATATGCAAACTGTCATTCTTATAATGTGTTTATAAATAAATATCTCAACTTTGTAGAACTATTCAAAGAAAGCACAACCTTATTGTTCATCGGAAACTGAAAATTATAGTTGGAGGTTTGAATCCACTGCCGTTCTAAGTGTTCATTGTAAGTCCCTCCAAAAATACGAATGATATCAAGGGATACGATAACACATCTCATTCTATTTCAGCACCTCTGATGTGACGCTTTGAAAACTTGCAAATATGTATGTCTTAAGTTCAACAAAGTCTGTTGTGGGGATGAAATAAACACCTGGTGTTGTTCAATGGAGACACAGAAAAAAAAAAAGAATCAAGTAATACCATCCAGTCATATCTGCATTCTTTCACAGCTTCACACTAAGCATGCTGAACAATTTTATGGGATGAGTTACGGTAATGTTTCGATGTCCCTTGTATTTCAGAAGGAGGCTCATACTGAACACTTATAACTGTGTTAATTTTTATTTTTATTTTCAACTGTTATTATTTATTTCCGATGAACAGCAAGGCTGTACTTAGTTTTCTTTTCTTTTAATAGACCTGGAAAGTTGAAAAATTCATTTATAAACACCCTGTATATAATTAGCTGGAAAATGGATAAGCCAAAGTAAATGTTCCAAATTTTAATAATTGATGATTCGGAGGGTCTCCATTAATAAAATTAATCAAGTGAAGGAGCAGACAGATGGTGTTTGTGATTACCAACTGATGTATAGTTAGTTATTCCTGGTATTCGATTGGGATTGCCTCTCTGTACCCTGTACTGACGTCCACATAGCTTCGGCTAGAACGACATATATACGAAAAATAGAAAATAGACCTCATATATATTTTGCATATAAATGACAAATAGAAAAATATGCCCCGAATATTATATTGATATATATTTAAATAAAATATCTCAAACAGTTTTGGCTAAACAAATTTCTTCTTGGTTTATTTTTATATCACTTTTAAGATATCAGCAATTAAAACGAACTATTAAAAACTTAAATATGATATGTATAGAAGTATTTGATACATGAAATTGTTATCATCGTTTCAAATTAAGCAATCTATTGGATTCTTTTATTGCTCAAAAGATTCTATTTGGAATTAATTTTAAATGCCATGTTTTATCCATAGTTTATTACCTTTGAGTGTTAAACTTCCATTTTTAAAAAAGGCCATAAATCCAGCAGAATATAATTGTAGATGTATTTAAAAATTATATATATAAATAAAATCTCTCAAATAATTATTGTTAAACAAATTTCTTCTGGAGTTTTGATCACTTTTAAAATATCATAAATTGAAATAATGTATTAAAAAGTTAGATATGATATACTGAAGTTTTGATACATAAAATTGTTGTCATCGTTTAAAGTTAAGCATTGACTTGGTTTTTTTTTTTTTTTTAGTATGCACTCGATGCGATTTGAAATTAATTCTTAAATATCATGTTTTATGCTTGGTTAATTAGTTTGGAGTGTTAAGCTTCCATTTTAAAAGATGCCATAATTCCAGCAGAACATAACTGTAGAGGCATTCAAAATATAAATTTAACTTCTGAAAAATGTGTTATTCATTGATAAGCATATTCACAAACATAATTCAATCTCTATTCTTTTATTAAAATACAACCAAGATTAACTCGGTGGAAAAATTCCAAACAAATGCCGAAACAAAAATACGTAACTGTAGACAGAACAACTCCTACAAAAGTCCAAACGATTTTAATAGTCGTCCCAAACAAAAATGGTAGCGTAAACATTCTGCACATTTCTTTTAAGTTTTATTCGCGGCTGCAGAGGGATTCGAACGAGTGAATATCCCCTAACACTGCGAAATAAAGCAATTTGTGGTCAGCCAAGCTTGTCTAATACATTTCGGTCTCCGGCGACGAAGGAGTGTGCAAGACAAGGTCAATCCTACCGCGGTCGCCTTTTGACAGTGATCAGTTAGACTTCCCGCTGACAGCATAATAGCGCGCTGTCATTAGCGTGTCAACTCTAATAGAGTTTTTTTAACGCCTTGATTTATGGAGTGTGGTGCATGCCTGCAGTTTAGCTCGGTCGGGGACTGAGGGAAAGGGGTTATTTATTTAAAGTCAGGTGTGAGGGAAATTGTTTACGTCTACTGTAAGTTCGTGTTGACTTCTTTGTGTTTAGTCTCCCTTTTTTTTATGTACATTTTTTTACCTCGAAATGAATTTCGTGAGCGGTTCTTTTGGATCTGTAAATAATGGCGGATGTAGGATTAAGTTAAGATGAATTGCCAAATAAGGCTGAAAACTAGAATTTGAAATATTTTATGATACTTTTTTTTTTTTTTGCATCAGACATTTTTGTGGTATTTGAATTTCAATAAGTGCGGAAATTGCAGAGTTTGGGTAGTGGAAGTCTTGTAGTGGAAACCAATAACACATATAGTGGTAAAATTTCGATTATTTCCAAACAAATGCAGAATATATTGAAATCAACTGCACTGAACTATTCCTCGGTTGTTTTGTAGTATAATAAATTTATTAATTTTACTTTATGCAAAATTAATGTATATTTTTGCACAGGAGGAATCATTAAATCATTTGTAACATGATGATAATTATCTATTACGGTCAATGTGAATTATCGATTATTATTAATACTAACCGGCTATTATTAATACTAACTGGTTCGGTTATTATTAATAATAATCTATATGATACCAACGGGTTTGGTTATTATTAACAATGACCGGTTATTATTAATAATAACCGATTATACACATTGACCGTAACATATACAAAGCATGTAATCTGCAAGTGTCATAATTCATGGTATATAAGACGAGGTTTTTTTAAAAATTTATTTATTGTTATTATTATTATTTTACTTTATTTATTTATTTTTGCATGATCATGATTTTAAGCTTATATACAGTACTGTGCAAATAAATGCGGACAAATATATTTTTTAAGAAAATTGTTCCTTTCTCAGGGATTTTCTGCCTCAAACCGGTTTGAACTGCATTTTCTTACAACACACGACTGCCCTTGACTAGTCTAAACTGGTTTGACCACGTAATCATGACATGTCGAAAATTTTTCTCTTTAGTTGCTGTAAGAAGTGGTTGCTTGTGTGAATTGTCTCTTTCTGACATTATTTAAAAAATGGATATCACTCCCAGAAAAAGGACTAGAATTATTACCTTTAGTCAGCATACTTCTATGACTGTGAAGGATATTGCTACAGAAGTTTGAGTTGAAAAATCCAGTGTTTCTAGGATTATTAACCAGCAAAAGAATTTTGGGACAATTTCTACAAAACGCAAGAGTACATGTGGACGCAAACGCAAGACCACACCTCGAACAGACATTTTTCTTGTACGAAATAGAACAATGCATCCTTATAAAACAAGTAGAAATCTTCAGAGAGAATTATTAGCTACTGGTGTGAGCGTGGATTCATCGACAGTTCGACGAAGGCTAATTGAAGCTGGGTGATTTGCAAGAAAACCAATCGGAAAACAGTTATTAACACCTGTAATGAAGAAAAATCTTTTGGATTGGGCCAGGAAATATCAATTCTGGAATGCACAAGATTGGAAGAAGTTTGTATTCAGCGACGAAAAGCATTTTCTTGTGCAAGGGTTTCGACCAAGATTTGTCAGGTGAAGGGGTGGAGAACTCATCAGGGAACAACATCTTATTCAAACATTTAAGCACCTTCAGAAACAGATGTTTTGGGGTTATTTTACTTCTGGAGGACCTAGCATCTTAGTACCAGTTGTAGGGATGATGAACTCTAAACAATACATTTCTATAATAGAAAGTAAAATTGTGCGTATGATGCAAACGTTCGCTGGTGGTGTTGGTATCTTCCAACAAGATCTTGCTCCATACCGTACTTCTAAGCTAACAGCAATTTTTTTTCAAGAAAAGAAAATAACGGTTTTGGATTGGCCTGTTAATTCTGATGTAAATCCCGTCGAAAATTTGTGGAGCATTGTAAAGAGACGTCTGAGTAAAATGGACTGCTGAACAAAGAAAACAATGATTGAGAATGCTATAAAAGTTTGGTTTTGTGATAACGAGATCAAAAATTTATGTTCTAATTTAGTGGAACCCAGGCCAAACCATGCACAGGATCTCATTCAAGCTAGAGGAGGATATATTTTGTATTAAATTGCTATACTGTGCATGTAAGTTAACATATACTAATTAAACAGTATTTGTGAAATTTTTTGTGTTTGTCCCACAGTACTATACCTTCTAAAAATTAGGTGATGTGGAAAGGAAAAATAGTTTAAAACTCTTTATTGACTGTTAACCTAACAAATTTGGCTCATAGTTACTAATTTGGGTAGTAGATTCGCACTCAAAATTTATTTCCCAAAATATTAAATACATTTTTAATTAATTAAAGTTAATCGAAATTTTAAATTTATTCTGCGATAACCTCGGTGCATATTCATGCTCAAAAGACATTTTCAAATCGCTTTAAAATTAAAAAGTAATTAGTTTTCACTGATACCATTTACATTTCAATATATTTTCCAAAATTCATTGCACAGTGCTGGGCTACGATAGATTCTAATCATTCATTCGCTATGTATTTTGTTTAACCGTGAAGTCAATCTTTAATTCAAAAAAATAAGAAAAGTTTCAATTCAAAAATATTTAATTTGTAGTTCTCGTTGGCGTACTTTCTCCAAATTCAATGGAAAAATTTTGCATTTGTATTATTTCATTATTATTTTATGTATGAACTTCATTGAGAAATAAGAACAAAATTATATAATAAAGACTTCAACGATAAAATAAACGATGTTTTTTAACATGATAGTATTTGTAAGTCCATATTCTCGCTTTATATTACGTAATACAAAATCTTTAATACGTATATAAAATCTTTTTTACGTAATACAAAAATACGTAGCAAAAAGTAATGTCAGATGCGTTCAAGCTAAACGAAGGCAAGACAGACTATTCTAACCTAAACCATTATAATGTTACAATGTTTCACAATAGAATGCAAAATTTCTTTCTTTTTCCTTTGGGATTTTTTTGTAGATATTTTTTATTCTTTTCTCATGATTATAT
>JAPMOR010099591.1:425357-492814 GCA_026543865.1 Argiope aurantia
CACACAGAACGACACAGAAAAGGAATGAGGAAAAAGCTCTTAGACATTTTATCCCTGGTCTTATATAACCTATGATTTTGATAGGGAAAATATTTCTTCATAGCGCTAATGTATTCCGAGATTTCGATAGGGATTTTCGTTACACAAGTGGAGAAGGCAGGGAAAACACAGGGAGATTTTTAAAAAGAATTTGCCTCATCAGCGGTATTTTGCCTCTTCACGCAGAGTGTGGGAAAGTTCGACTGTTAGCTGAGTCAGTAATTTAACAAAGCTTCTCTTGAATTAATTAAGT
Organism: Argiope aurantia; assembly: GCA_026543865.1. Lineage (NCBI taxonomy): Eukaryota > Metazoa > Arthropoda > Arachnida > Araneae > Araneidae > Argiope > Argiope aurantia. Next base: position 425,650 of record JAPMOR010099591.1, read on the forward strand.
AGAGACAGTGGAATTGGATCACGAAATAAAAGAATATTTTAGAATAAAGTTATTATGGACCAAATTAAGATAAAATCTTGAAAATGAATGAAATGAAATGATATATATATATATATATATATATATATATAAACATAATTTTTTAAACAGGATCGTGGCCGAAGACACTTTCGAATTTCAAACTTCGTTTTATTCCATCCCGGCAGGCATGAATTATGTACAAGCAGAAGCGACGAGCATTTCAACACAGAACGACACAAAACGAAATGAGGAAAAGCTCATGGATTATTCGTCCCCGTGATTATAGACTGTGAGATTTTGATAGGGATTTCTTTACACGTGTCGATTTTAGCAAGAGAATTATAGGCATCTTTTAAAAGAATGTGCTTGGCTTCACAAGTTTTTATCCCTTTAATCTGAGTGTGGGAACTTGTCGATCTCATTTTAGAATGAAGTTAATAGGGTCTAAATTAAGCTAAAAATTAGGAAATTAATTAAGTTTAAATTAGATTTTAAAAGATCATTACATACACACACACACATATATATAAATAATAACAATAAAAATAACGAATAATAATAAAAATGCCGAAATAACAATAAAAACGTTATCAAGTTAAAAGGTTTGAATTTCATTTTTACCAGATTTATATTTCATCAATACTTTTCGATTGCTCCACCCGATAAATTTCTTCAACAGAAGTGAATAAAGAAATTTTTTTGGGGAAAAAAAGCAGTCGAACAATAATAATAAAAGCTGAAATTCAGCTGTGTCATAAAGTTAAGAAAAACATTTTAATTATAATAAGCATGACATTATATTATGATTGATTGATGGAGTTATATTGACAAATTTGTATGCAAATACAAATTCAAAATTTTCATCACTATTATCATCGATTATAAGAATGAATGATTCACTGGCATCGATTTTATCCCGCGACAAACATGAGGAAAACTTGCTATATTTTATGAGCCAGGATTAAACCGATAAATTGTTTCATTTCCATTATTTATAAATGCATTCTCCATGCACAGTAGAGCACACACAATAATTCTTGACCGCAAACTTCCCGTGCTTAGCATATCATTTGAGATTATTTACCATCATGGGCTTTAATTTATGCCGCCGTATTTTCTCAACGACCGAGATAATCATAGTCCTACTTTTTTCCGAGAAGTCGTTTTTCAAATGAATGCATTGTAATTCGCTGTCATCTGATTGATATCGTATTGCAATGATTAAAGAAACAATCTATTCTTCGAACGATAAACTTCTAAGCGCATAGATAGCATCAGTCGTTTCTTGTCCACTTTCGGCTTTTCGACCAAGCCCGAGGCTGCAAAAAGTCGCCAAGTCACGCAGTTTCAGAAAATAAATACACAGAGCATATGCCATTAGATTCTTTTTAGCTTGTCTCCGATGTCAACAGAAATATATGGATTCGATAACGATTTAACATATAGCTTAAGATGAGATGCGATAATAGTGGTCTCATATATATTGTCATGAGACAATGAAGAAACTATCTGCTGAGCACGCGATGTAGCTGCATTGTTGTTTGTTTATTTATTTTTTCATTCATTTTATAGGGCACAGAATCGTTTCCTTTGTCGCTGGAAGTGACAAGCGATCAGGAAATATGAATCCTTTATATGATAATGAGACGTTTTTCGCCAAGTTTCCATTCTAACAAAACGACAATAATTTTTCAACACTTTTGTTGTGTAGTTTCTTCCTCGTTTTAATCTCCAGTCCAAACAATTTTATTTTAATTTGTAAAAAAAAAAAGTAATTAATATTTTTCATCTTAAAAATAAGCAATGTAATTAGGTCATTTTCCGTAAATTATATAAATTTGGATAAATTACTTTCGAATAAAACAAAGCTAAATACTTTTAAAAAAATTGTTCCTTATCTTATAAATGTTATCTTTATTTTCATTCATTTAAATTTTATTTTTTTAGAAGTCAAAAGAAAACGAAGTAATAGAATTAGAAAAGTTTTAAGGAAAAGTATTCCATAATAATTATTATAATTAAAAAATATACACATACATGTTGAAAAAAGTATGAAGGCATGAGAATCAAAGCATCATTCAAAGCGATCAGTTAAAAGAGAATTAAATTATATTACTTATGATTTTTTTTCAATGTCAAAATTGATTCTATTTCGATATTGAAAAAAATCATAAGTAATATAATTTAATTAGCTTTGAATGATGTTGAAACGTTATTCTAGAAAAGAGAAGCAATATTAAATGAAACTTGAAGTAAAGTAATTTGTTTCTTAAATATGCAAGTAAATTATACTCAGTATCAGGTTTTGGGCAATGATAATTGTATAGAATATCTATAACATCTTAATAAAAAATACTGAGAAGATGATCGACAAATTGCGATGAAAATAAGTTCTTACAAATTAATATCTCGAAAGAAAATAGCATATAAATATTCTCAACTGTTTACAAAATTTCTTTGAGCTGCATTAATAAATATAAATTTAAATTAATTACAGTTATTGTAAACTGAAGCAGTTTACATTGAAGTTGCAGTAGTTTCTTTTCTTTTTTAAAGAAAGAATATGAGAGAACACACACATATGTGTGTGTGTGTGAAATACTTAAAGTTTTATTACTAAGAAAAGAATTTATTAACGGAGTTTTAAACAGTTTATTTTTTGCATTAAAACATTTTTAATTCGATTCTTTTATTTTTTTTAAATTCGAAATTCCTTGCTATATAACTATGTGTTTCTCTCTAACATGTCTAAAATATTCTTTGATATGATATATAAGGTTCAATTAAAATTTATGTACGATTTAAAATTGTTATTATTTTTATCTATATGTAATAGATATAAATCATAAAAAGTTTTAAAAAGCTTTATTTATATAGTTGTTTTAGATTTCTTTGTGTTAGCTATTTAATTTAAAAATCGATTTTTTACAAAATTACTGATATTTAATGAATCATCAAGGCAAAAAAGTAATTATTAAATTTCTTTGATGGAATTAAATTATACAGTTACAGGTTAGGATATAAGAAAAAGAGCTGCACAGGAAAAAAAAAGTTAAGAAATAATTTGCTTCCCTTTACCCTTTATGTGAACTGTGGGTTAGCAGTGCTCCTGAAAAATATGTAATTTTCCAATTAAATTTTTAACAATTAAATTTCAAATAAAAATTTTCTAGTCCCTTTCTCGATATATCCCTATCACATCTTTCAACAAAATTACACGAACTTTACAGACATTCTATATATCAATTGGAGTAAAATAAATAAAAGTTTTGAATAATTCATCCTTCGCATTCTTTGAATATATTGGCGATATGTAACATAACATATATAGAATATATAACATGGCGATCTTATTGTTAGATTCATATTTTTAAAATGAATCAGTAGTGTTATTTCAAAAAAATCTTTTGTGTAGCTCTAATCCAGAATTATCAAGAAAGCGTGGTAAAGTATGAAGATATTAATATTTACCACACTTGCTAAGCATTCTATAAAATGCTAAATGACAAACCAAAAAAAAATATATATGCGGTGTTTTTTTTTTTTGGAAAATTAAATTAAAGACAATTAAAAATATAATTATTTCTTTTCTACATAGTAAAAAGAAATAAGTTTTATTTTATTGCTTTTAATAAGAAAGAAGAAAACTTTTCTTTGTGTAGCTTTCATTTTTTTTTTTTACGTAATTTGAATCAAAAATTTTAAATGGTAATTTCTTAACATTTTTCTAAACGATATTCATATCTTATTAATGTATGTCCCTTAAATAATAGCCTTATCGAGAGTTTTCTTTTTTTGATCGCCTAATTAGTATTTATCATTTTATAGTAAGTACATACAATGGCTAGAAAAAGTAGATAAAATATTCAGATAATTATCTAAAAATGACTAAGCATTCTATAGAATAACATTTTTTATATATTGTCGACAACATAATATAAACATTAAAACCATTTATTATATAAATATTAAAAATTCTACAGACTGTTCTACTAAAATAAACAAAACACGTGGAAAGAAAGGTCAGGAAGTTTTCTGCATCTGTTCCGATTCAGAATGGATTTATCTCACTCAAATCTGATTCGAATTAACTTTAAAGACTGAGTTTGGAAATGAATTCTTATGCATTTAATTGCTGCCTTTTTATCTGCTTTTTAATCTCTGAACTTACAAGACAATTCCCGCAAGGAGTTAATTATACCGTTTCAAAACCTCTATTAATAACAAGAAGTGTGATTATAAATTGTTTTAACTCTGCATAACCTCTTTCTTATTTCCTCCATGCATTCTGCTGTGCTGATTCATTTGGACAAATTGTCGTTCTCATTTAATGCCTGTCCTTCTGTCAAGTAAATACTGAGTAATAAGTATGTGAGAGCTTTGCCTTATTCATATTCAAAGCAATTTCAAGCGACGCTGCGAGCGAAGACACATTAAATGAAACAATTAAATTGCAATTGACAAGTCTACTTTAATAAATCTGCACATCTGAACTGTCAACAACCTCTCGCCAGATGCTGTAGAATCTCAATGTCTATGTAGCATGAGCTAATGTTGGAAGATATAATTTAGTCTTTTCGATAAATCACCTTTGGAGTGTTTGAGTTGTTTTTTTTTCAGACAAGAAAAGGTGTAGACAAGTTATAATTTAATGTAATATCTCAACAGCTGTTTAAAGTACGGTGGTTGAATTTATTATGTATAGACAAATCAGCATGCTGTGAAATATGCTTATGGGTTTAAAGCAGAATAAATGATATATTTGATTTTCTAATAATCACTGTACATATACTTAACAAATTATTGCATATGCATCTTGCCAGATATCTCGAGATAAATGTCGGAATATATAATTTAGTCTTTTGTGTAATTATAGATTTATAAATGCAGCTTGTCAGTGAAATTGTCATTCTTTTTCTTTTCATATAGAGTAGGTATTTAAACATACATAGATTTAACTTCCCTTGTTTAAAATTTGTAAATATCGAAATCTGAATTGGATTTTTATCTCAATTTTTCTTATATTATTGTTTCGAAACTTCTTATAGCTGTGAATCCACAATGTTTAACTTTAATTAATTGATTATTATTACTGATGATTTGATTTCATATAAATGGTTTTATGCACTAAGGAATTTGGTATTCCATTGAGAAATCACTTTTGACGCTGTGGTAAAAAGCTTTTAATCCGGATAACAGCTTCAAAACACTAGTAATTCTTTTGTTTTGTGGTCTTGTTACTTGACTGCGAACCAGAAGGTTCCAGGTCCTATCCTCGCTCATAACAATCCGTTACAACGCCATTAAATTTTTGAGACTAGGAAAAAATTAGGCAAGTTATAATTTCATATAACATCACAACAATTATTTAAAACATAATGGTTGAAATTTTACCATCTTAAACATGTATTGATCAGTCAACTTTTTATGCATAACTTTTAACACAGTACAAAAGTTACTATTGATTAGAATAATCACTACCCATATACTTACTCATATGATACGTACATCTAACCAGATGTTGTGAAGTTTTGATTTCCATGTATACTGCAAATAAAAAATCGAAGAAACATTTTATTTTTTAAAAATAACTTTAATGTTTATTAAATTCTCCATTTTTTTAAAGACAGGGAAGTTATAATGAAATAAAATAAAATGGTGGATGAAATTTGGCTGATCATTGATATACTTTGGCAAATTAACAAAAAAATTTTTTTATTTAAAAATAATTATTTTTAAATAAAAATAAATTAATTAAATATTATTTTTGATTTTAATATCATATAAATTGTATTTTGAAAAAAATATATGATTTTATATATACCTAATGAACAAAAATGTAATATATATATTTTATAATGTCTAATTAGAGATGTAACTGTAATTATCTTTGTGTTCGTGTGTGTTTTCGCATGCATCAATAAATGTCATGCTGTGTTTATGATATATTTGATTATTGAGAATTAGAAAAAACATTTAAAAAGTTAAATAAATACTGAATCTCTTAATAGATTTACAATGGCGCGATTGCACTTAGAATCTGTTGTTGAAAATTTTGGCGCCATAGATATCATATATTTTTATGGATGTTATGAAAGTATCAAAATCCATATAGAATGAGTAAATGTTGCACAATATAACGTATTGTGCAACATACATTGAGTGTTCTCTAATTTTTTTAATTTAAAAATTATAATTTTATGCAGTTTCTTAATCGCTGTTTGAAATATGATGATTACGTCTTGACCAATATTGATAACAATCGAAAAACCATTGTGCTATTGAATATATTTGATTTTAACATAACATAAATGAAAATCTTCGTTAAAAATATTAATATTTATTCGGAGGTCTTTTATGTCCAATTCGTCGATAATTCGATTTTATTATTATTATTATTATTACTGGTTTCTTGAATTTACTTCAATGACAATGTTAAAATACAGTTAAAATTCGGATATATTTACATTAATACAAAAACTAAAACAAAAATTAGAAGAAAAAAATTGAATTGTTTTTGTTAGTCAAATATATCTATATTTTGTTTGATTTTGTGTGAATATTTTATAAGAATTCGCTTGATGACGTTACTACTGCACAATGTATTCAATCAAAAAAGCAATAAAAAAACTTGTAACTTTTAAAAAGATTTTGAATAGGTTAGATGCCATTTGCTTATTTTGAAGTTTATCATATGATTACAGTATTCAAAATATTGCATGGTATTTGTCTATAAAATTTATTCACTTATTTATTAAAATTCTTATTTTTAAAACTATAATTTTTAAATAATAATAATCATTACTTATTAAAATTGTTACCACTTATTCATTAATTTTGCATTATTTAGTAAAACTATTAACTATTAAATTTTTTTAATAAGGTTTAAGTTAAGATAATAAGTTAAGGAAAGGTAATAAGTAATAAGTTAAATATTAAAAATAAGTTTTAGTTTAAAAACTTTAGTTCTTCTTATTGTTCTCATTTTTAAACATAATTTTTTCTTCAGAATTTTCTTCCCTTTTCAAATCTTTGGATAAATCTAATTTTTTTTTGTTATATCGCCGTCAATTTTGAATTAACTAATTAATTATATAAATATATTTCCCCACTAACAAATTATATATTTATATTTTACCAACTCATTACAATCATTGGAGATACGTCTTCCCATAAACGATAGGGACATAAAGTAAGAGAATCTGGTTAAATTAATAGACACCTTCAGATCATCCTTTATAGATCCTACATCGGAAATTTTAAAATATAAAAATTATTAATATATTTTTAAAATGTTAAATAAAATGAGAGTTAAGAAACAGTTTTTAAAAAAAATCTAATTGCTATTATTTTAATACGACCCCAAAATACTACTAAAAAAACTCAATTGTGGTTTGTTTATTTCAAGCCAAACTCAACTTTAATTTTGAAAATGAAATAAGCCATAACAGTCCTTACTATTTGCCAAAGGCAGCTAGTAAAATTGTTACTTAAAATGGGAAACAATATCAAGTACATTCTTCGAAAATTAAAATTTTAAATTTAATTTAAAATTTTGATATTATATCTGTATTAAATGAAATGATTTTAATGATTAATTAAATAAGACAAATTTTATTTCGAAAAGCTAACAAGTTTCAATTACATATAGAGACTAACAAATTACCATTAAAATGGTAAAAGTATCCATTTAAATCCAATTAGCCGAAGAAAATGCAAACCACCTGTTAACGAAATGTTTCCTCTTCACTTCAGTTGATCGTCATTAATTATCGAAACTCTAACGACATTTATATTTCCCCGCAAAATTCTTACCACATGCAAAGATTGAAAGAAATTTATTATTTTTGTTTCTAATCCTTTTCTCTCACTTTGCCTTTTCGAATAATTTTAAACAGAGGTAGGTTCGCTGGCACTATATTTCAATTTGTCAAAGTGACAGTTCAACCACTTCTCTGTTTTAAAAGAAAAAGGGCCACAGTTTTGCGCCTATTCCTCCAGGTGTCGTTAGCGTCAACCAGGAAACTTTTCACAATGTGACGTCATTGGACGGCGAACGAGGAATATGATGATTAACGAGCTTTTGCTCAGGGAAAACAGCGAGACAAGACGGATGTGGTTGGCAAACGTTTGGATAAATATCGCTCTTTTTGGCGGTCTTTTGTTGGTTTATTGGTGAACCTGATGACAGAATTTGATTCCTTAAAAACATAAACACTAAGTAAATTTGCTTTCTCTACATTTTAGTAGTTAAAAAGTTATGTTTAAAGAAGTTATAAGTACTATATTTTTTTAAAAGTCATTTGTTCCAGTTAAAACTAATGTTTAAGAAAATGTAAGATATTTTTTCCGTAATTATGTGAAATTAATATCACACAGTCTCACTAAAATCATAAACCTTGAGAATATCAAACATTTAGATATTAAACTAAAAATATTTTTACGAAAATATTGCAATAAAATTAATTAGTAAGCAAAATTTAATACTATATAATGATTTTTCTGTTTATAAATATGTAAAGTGTAAACAAAATAAATAAATAAAATTCTAAAGATATTAATTTTTCTTCACATTTAAATCTTTCTATGGTAAGCAGATGAAAGAAAAAAATGAAACTATTTAAATTGGACGTCTTAATAACAGTAGAAAACATTTGTATTTTCAAAAAGAATTTTTATTTTTTTATAATTTTTCTCTAATTTATAAGCTTCTGATATTTTTAGTAACTGATATGGAATTTATCAACTAGCAAATACATGGAAATTGAATTAGCTATGACTGCATGCATTGCATGAAAATAGATACTATATTGCTTACAAGAAAATTATTATATTATTTATCATTTAATTACAGAATTCAAAGAAAATTAGTTTTATCATAAAATTTTTCTTTTTTCTTTAATTTATGCTTGTTACTTTTTGCTTATATTTGATATATTTACATTTCATCTTCATTAATATATGTCTTGTGCATATTGTTTTGAATTTTTTATTTTATTACTTTTAACTTTTTTCAAAAGGATACATGTTCTACTGAAATTTTAACTTGATATTTCAAATATTAAAGCAAAATTTTATTTCTTATGATTTAAATTAAAAAAATACTAAACGATTACTTCACTGAATGAACTTGCAAAGATTTATTTCTAACACTATGATCGAATACAATTAACTAAAGGAATATCACTGAAATGAGGCCAGTTGGCGAGAAACCCCTTTTTAAATGTTCGCCAAACACAGATTTTTAGATGATCCGGGGCTTAGCAAACCTATTTCGTCGTATAAGTAAATGTTGGGCAAAGTGCAAAATCTTGTCCCGGGCCTGTAAAGGGTGCGATATATTTTAGTCACCGCTGTGTGTCAGTCGTTTGGTGTCACTTTGTCCCCGACAGGAGTTAAAGACAGACAAATGATCTTTTTTTAAGGAAGAATAATAGCCCCCGCGTATTCTTTTCGCGTTTTTCGAACCTTTTTCTTTGGTTTTTTTTTCCTAACCTTAATTTTCATTCCATGATTTGAAGCCAAGTTTTATTTTGGGAAGGACGAGTGATACTGAAGGATGTCCTTAGGTAAATCTCGATAATTGTCTATATTTGTATTTGCTCTTTAAATTTAAAATCTATAAATATACATAAAGCAAATCATTTATCGAATGATTCATGGGAGATACTTTCAGATTAGCTTCAGCTTTCTAAAATCCGAAAACTGAATTTGCTTAGAACTTCAGATATGAATTAGGAAATATAATTTGAAATCACTCTAGAAATTCAAAAAATAAGACATGAACTGATCAGAAATAAAGGATTGAAATAATCTTATTACATATATTTATTTCTTTTGAAATATAAGAATGTGTCCCGAAATCAAATTTTTAAAGGAAGAATGTATATTTTTCTGTCTTATTTTCAAACCACCACCTTTGGCGATCAACCGATTCGTCGATCTTAATGCTCGTTAAAAGGTTCCATTAAATATTTTATATAACTTGTCTTTTAATAGCTTCTTCATCAAAATATTTTAAAGCTTCAAATTTTGATAGCCATATAATTCACTCATACTATTATAAAAGTCTTAAGCCATAATTTACTCTGTATCCCTCAAATTTTTTGTCAGCTCCCGTAAAATTTCAACTTTAAATTAAAGTGGAAATGGTAAGAATAAATATAGATATGGATGGTTGATACCATTTAATTTTTTTTTGTATGTAAAGTATACAAATAAAAACAAATATAAATTGCCAAAAAGTTGCCGTTGAGATTGTAAAGAATTTCTAAATCTTACACCACAGGTGTGCGAAAAACATTTTTTTTTTTTTGGAATTATGTCAGTCTGCCTGTTTATTACTTTATCTGTCAACACAATAAATAATATATGTTTTGAGAAAGAAAGATGAAATTTCACAGGTGAATTTTGCAGCACATTAATAGATTTTTATTAAATTTTTTAATTAAATTTTGACGATTTATAGTTAGTTTCAGCTTAAATAAAAGTAAAAACTGTAACTAAAAAAAAAATTGGAGGAGTTAGATGAATAAAATTTAGAACACAATTTCATCATCTAAAGAATAGACTTATATCAAATTTTGAACCTAATCCATTAGTGGATTGATCATTTGTTTTTCTACGTACTTGAATAAATGTTAACGCGATAGAAAAAAAATGGACTTACTTAAATGAAATTTGGTATTTGTACTAGCGATTAAATTCGTTGATTTATAATAATTTTCTTTTTCAATCGATCGAAAGACAGGCCTCCAAAATTCTCTCTCGGTTTTCGTCATTAACTACGAAGCACCAAACGCTCACACACACGAATCTGTCTCTGTACAATGACAGTTAAAAATTGGAAGGGTGACACTCCGAGTGTGTTCTCATCCTTTCGACTTGCCTTAGATGCAAGTCGATTTAAGGGCACGCTTTGTACAAGTTGACCGGTGGAAAACTCACCCATTGACACCGGTGCACAAGCGGAAAGTATGAGAAGTTTTCCCTTCAGTACTTTCATTAATATTCTTTAGGGATTTCTTAAGGATCATGTCGATTCAAGAAAGGGAATTTCAGTTTCATTGGAAGTTATGTCGAGGGTATTAGGAATATTTATCCCTTTCCATTATGCATGCGAATTACAGAAGCTACGTGCTGGAATAAGTAAGTGAAAAAGTGAGATTTAAATTTTTAAAAAATGAGTGGAAATTTTAAAATAAAGTATACTTTATTTTTAAATTACTAAGGTAATTTAAAATAAAAGTTAGTACATTCATTAAGACAAATTAGATTAAGATGATATCATTACACACACACACACGCACACATGTTGTTTTCTCTTATTACAGTGTTAATAGGAAAAAACATATTAACTTAAAATAAATCATTGAAGTGGGCAACTAACATGATCGATCATCTTATTAAATGTTGATGGTTTTAAAAAATGCACTGATTTGATGCTGCAAAATGCCTAAATATGCCATTGCTTGCAAGTAAAAAACTGGACGATTCGAATTGTATTTTATTCAAAAATGAGATAATTCTGCGACAAAGAGAGACCAAAATATTCTTTATAAATCAAATGAGATAATTCTGCGACAAAGAGAGATCAAAATATTCTTTATAAATCAGTTTATTAAAGAAAAAAGAAGAAAATTTTTCATTTAATTTTACTAATACATGAAAAAATGAATTTTATTGTAGTCCTCAAAAATGAATAAACTTCAATAACATTTCATTCGTAATGTTATTGTTATTGATTCCTTTATAATGGAATCAGCTTTTTAATCACAAGAAAAAGCTGATTCCATTATAAAGGGAAGAAGGATAATCTCATATTATAAACATTTCAAAAACGAGTAGAATGAGAAAAATAAAATTGTAAGATATTTCAGCAAGAAAGAAAGTTAAAATTATAAACTTATACTATAAAAATGACCGTTGATTAATTCACGCTTTAATTTGAAACCAAATTTCATGTCAATAGATATAAAATATTGTAGTGGATATATCCAGAATAATTAATTGTTTGAAATAAACTTTGGTTCATTAATTATTCAGGTTGTATGCTCGGTTTTATGACCTTAAATTTCTTGATTTCGCCCTAAGTTTAATAAATCAAAATATTATGTAAAATACATATCGTTTTTATACCAACATATTTTCAATGAATTATTGAACAGCTGAAAATTTCAAAGATCAGAAGATGTTAAATTTTTATTTTTTTTCTTCAGAGTGGAAACGAGAAGAATGCTTTGTTAAAACGTTGAATATTCTAGTCTTGTAGTTTTGTTTGCAGAATGGTACGTTTCATGTGGCGGAAATTAGGCTTAAGCATTTCATTATTCAGATATAGTTACAACAGTTTCATTTATTTATTTTATTTTACAAAGAAATAAACATCATTGTAGCTATACATGAAAATAATTCAGTAAATTTTTCTCTTCTCAACATTTCCATCAAATATTTAGAATTTTAAATTATTGATATTTTCCCTTAAAAATTAAATACTAATACATTATTTTTCTTTTGTTTAAAAATTTCTTTAAGTAAAATTTTTTAAATGTTACCTTTTTTTTGTTAATTTTTAAGTTGATAGCTTCGTTTGGAAACATATAGGTTCCAAATGAAAAAATTTATATTTGAATAGTACTATTTAATAGAAGAAATAGATTTATTATACTTTTTTTATCTGATATATTTTTATCGCTGTTCAAGCATTATGATTCATTATCGTGACGTAAAAAATATTTTTGTAGAAATTCTGTGTTGCAAAAAATTCTAGTATAGATGATAACCGGCAGATGTATTGCGAAAATGTGAAAACATTTTTTTAAAGGTTGAAATATTATTGTAAATGACTATAAAAGTAATTAAACCAAAATTTTAATAAAAAATATAACTAAAAATTTATATTAGTTATTACATTATTGTTTTATATAATTTAATTAACATTTATTATAATTATATTTATTATTATTATTATGTGTGCATTTTTTAAAGAAAACTTAATGATTAAATCGTGTTAAAACACTTCTTTTTTATTACAAATAGAAAAAAAATTATAAATTGTGAAAAACAAAAATTAGCATTTTCAATTACTATAATAAAAATGATATCATTTATAGAAATTAATAACGTTAAATATTATAGTCATTCGAGTTTTTTTATACAAAATATCATGCCATTAAAATGAGTTTTTTTTTAAAAAAACGAAACAATCCTTTAGTTTAAAAATTCTTGACAAATCACTAAAGGTATTTGTTCTGCATAATGATTCACGATTAAAATTACCACGACATTAATATTTTATTAACGTCTAAATTAAGGAAAAACTAACTAAGCGGTTCAAAATTTATCACAAATTGCGTTAAATACTCCTAAAGGAAGAGAGAGAGAGAGAGAGAAAAGAAGGGGAGAAGAGACAAGTTTAAAATTTAACACATGCCGCTATTAAATCGTTTACGTAAAGCAGAGCAATCAAAAACTTATTTTTCCCTTTTTTTTAATAACCGATAATATTAATTTTTTTTTTCGCCTTCTTTCCCCCATCTACACTCAATCCATAAAACCAAACTTCTGAACTCTGATCGTTTCGAGGATCGCATAAAATATTTTATCTTTTTCCCATCCCCGCCATTTTTTCCCCTTCTCTCTCTCAGCCGACAAATTTCTCATTGCCAGATTCCTTATTTACGAGTTACAAATTAAATTCTCGCTTGGAATAAATTACTCGACGTTCCGTCGCTGATTTTTATCTTGCCATGCTTTTTACCCGCAGATGAGTTGGACGATAATTTAATTAGGTCCATTAGGTGCGGCGTGGTTTTAACTGTAGCCGTGTTCACTACTACCGGACTTTGACAAAAAGCATTCGAATATGTATTTTTTTCTCCTTAGAGTTGTTGTTATTATTATTATTGTTATTACCCGATATTTACTTTCATTTTAATGATTTTTTTTTCAAAATTGCTTCAGTTCTAATCTCGTATTACGTTATCTCAATTTTGGCGTAATTAACTTAATACGGAAAATACTTAGTTTTAAGTTCTTTGCGTGGCAGCAGTAGACTATGTTTGTAGCGCGCGTTGTATATATATCGTTTTCACGTCACGCTTGTGAATAGGGCGTCTAACACTAACCACACATGCATAAATATGACACGAACGACTTTTTTAACGGATAGGACACACATAACAATAAACAAAACGGGCAAAAACATCAAATCGATCTTTTTGGGTACGAATTAAAAACCCGGAACACGTTTTGCTGAACAGACTCAGAAATGTTCCGTAAATTCATTTACGCGAAATAGCGGAGAAAAATGAATTATCTGGCCATTTTACTAACTTTTTCCTCTCTGTTTTTTTAACCCTCATACCATATTTTAATATCTCGCAGGAAATGGTGTTTTATAACTTGATTTGGGAAAAGAACCTTTCTAATTAATTACTCAAATTACATGTTCTGTGAATTAGAGACCGCCATTTTTTTCTTTCTTTCTCTCTTTCTCTTTTCTCATTTTCATTGCGAAAAAGTTTCTTTTTGCTGAAACGAATGCGTTTATTGAATATTTATTATGTGCCTAAAATGAAGTGCAATAAATGAATGAACGCAAACAAAACAAGAAAAAAAAGCAGCGGCAAGGCAGTCAAAGTTTTCTTTGATTTATTGTTAATGATTATAGATTTAGATGAAAAACATGACCGTTCTGAAACGTGTAGTAAATGTTTTATGGCAATTATTCCCGAAATGTTCATTATTCATAATTAATTGAAGGCGTCCGAAAATAAAAACAACTTTATTGTCAATATATTACATAGTTATGGCGACTGCTCGTTTACGGAGCTCATTATATCCGTATTTTTATCTGTCTTAATGGTCTGGTGATTTATGTTTATGTTCAACCTTTGAAAGACGATGGAGATGGAAATAAAGAAGAAGGAGAAGGGTAGAAAAAAAAATGGTGAATAGGTTTTATTGCGAAGGTTTAATTCATCAATTGAGAGGAATTCCTTAATTATTTTAATTGCAGAAAAGTTCCCTCGAAGTGGCACAGACAAGTATTTTGCTTATTAGAACTGCTAAAGAAGAAGAAGGAGGAAAAAAAAAAAAAAATGCTATGGTCTATGGTTTAAAGTTCAAAGACGGAAAGATTAATTATTACTGTTGAAAGTAATAGCTAATGGTAAATGATTCTTTTGAGTTATTTTATCGTTGTAATTACTTTCAGGAAGCTATATGGAAGAAAGTACAAAGGTTAGGAACGCGGACAAACTTTCTCTGAATTCTAACAGTTTTATTGCATTTTGTTAGTTCTGGATTTACTTTTTTAAATAAGAGTTCTGATTCTTTTTTCACATATGGATTCTGTAAATTGATTAATTCCAATTAGAGGTGAACACATTTTATAAAGGAGAGACAATAAAGTTGTATTGATATATAGTCTACTAGTGGCTATGTGGCATAATATGGCATGGTTGAGAAACCTATGTTATGCCACAAATTTCTTGGAAGATATTGATTTGGAATTTGAAGTAGAATAAAGGATTTTTTCACAACTGATTGTTCTCAAAAAGCAGGGGAGGGGAATAGAAGATTTTAAACCTGTGGCTATGATTTTAACTAACATTATTTAAAAAAAAAAAGAGAGAGAGAGAACGCCAGATGCGCTTTTTATTAAAGAATTGCTTGCCATGTTTGGATTGGTTATTGAACACTTCCTGCGATTTATTCCAAGTGAAATAGAAATGCGGACAATTTTAATTTGAAAGTTAAAATAAAAACGGTATATAGAGAAACAAATGAGTTTTTAATTTATTTTCATTCCACCTTCTAAAATTATTGATATAAATTTTATATAAATCGTAATTATCGTCATTTTATTTCCGGTATGGAGTTACTTTATAAATGTAAAACTTTTAATCCGAGTAGAAAAAACCCAAAGTTTACAGATTATAAACAATAGGAATAAGAATTAAAAAAAATAAAAAGAAAAGGAAAGAGTACCAGTTGAAAGTTTTATTAGGAGCCAACTTCTAGCAGAGTTTCACACTAAAAACTTTTTTTTGTGTGTGAAGGACCTGACTGTTATTCAAAAGTTAGCGCTCCATGAAAAATCCCAGAAATTTAAAGCTTTGCAAAATAAATAAATAAATAAAAAATAAATAAAAAAATACATGACCCCAAAATAGAAAAACTAAGAATAAAAACAAAATCACAAACTTTAAGAAATTGAAACGCTGAAAATTTAAGGAGAGCCAGAAACAAAGAAATAATGAAATGACAAAATTTAATTACTTTTGTAATTTTTGCTTTAATTTTTTAGTATTTTATTAAATCAAAATATGAATTTTTTTAAAGAAATTCAAAAACAAAATCTCATTGCTCAAAATAAAAAATAAAAATAAAAAAGAAACTATTTGATTAAATAAATATAAAAGAGAGCTTTTATAAAGGCTAATTACGTAATACTCTAAATAGTTTAATTTTAATTATTTTTATGTTCATATTTAATTAGAAATTCAAGAAAATTCAATACCATTCATTCATTGGAAGAATGATTGTTCACAAATGATTGCTTTTATTGTGAATTGCTAGAATCACAGAATTTTAAATCAATGTGTGCTTAACTAATTGAACTTATTGAATTCATTGAATAACAATGTAAAACTGATTTTGAAAAATAACTGCCATTTATTATTTAAAAGTCAAGAGATTAAATGTGTTAAAATCAATTGCAAATGACTAACTTGGAAGAGTTGATCCTGAATATTACAAGTTGAGAACTATTGCAGTGAGAAATATAATTTATAACATTCAATATTTTGTTATTTTTCGTAAGGAAACTACTTATGAAAATAGAATATATATTTCCTAAATTTTATATAAAATAAAATTGCCTTCAACTATATAATAATTGTTATAAAATAATATTTAATTGATCCAGCAGGAATTTTTTTTAATTGCTGGATTTTTCAAATTGGAACGAAAGAGGTGAAGAAAATGCAGAAGAAAAGAAAGAAAGAATTGTGAAGAGGCTTTAATTCATCAATTAAGAAGATTTCTTAAATTATATTACTACAGAAACTTTCCCCAACAGAATTGTAATTATTCTTTCTTTTGTAGCATTTTCTTCGTTTATTAAATAAAATATCGAAATAAATAAATAAACAAGCAAATGATTTGTGATTTATGACAAAAGTTCATGGGCATGAAATGAAAATAAGTATTTATTAGAATCGAAATGATGAATTATGTTGAATGACTTTTTGAATGATGCTATCGCTATAATTTTTTTCATCGGTTACATGCACATAAACATTCAATTTATTTGCAAGCTCTCTCTATTTTTTAATTCTCTTAACTTATGTTTATCCTTTTACTACTTTTAATTCCTTTCAATATCAAAGAAAAATTCGACATTTAAAATTTTATTTAAGACTAGATCTAAAAAAATAGACTTACAGTAAATTTCTATCATGTCTCTGTTATTATTTCATAGTAAAATTTCGATTAACTATAAAGCGAATTTATATAAATATATCTGTTTACTGATACTCTACAGGTCAAGTCGTTTGATCAATTACAAAATTTAGCAAAAACATATTTTGGAAAATGAGAATATGTACCTTTGATCGATATAAATAAAGAAATAGTCATATATATATTAATTCAATTTTGGTCACGTTCATAGGATTATTGCCTAGCAACTAAAATTCACTCATTAAAATGTTCACAATAGCCAGATGGTAAAGTCTTGACTTTGAGAGTAGAGAGTTCGAGACTCAATTCCACAAAGAACCGCTGAGGTGTCTCTCCAGCTTGTTTGGTGTGGAATTTCAGAATGGTGGAGTGCAAGCTCAATCGTCATCCTCTCAACTGACCTCGGTTCAAAAGTGTAGCTTTAAAACGGAACGGAATGTTTTCTACGCCTTTAGTGTGCAATAATATGAACTTTAACTATTTTAGAATGTTTCTCTAGAAATTCTTTTATTTTGGTTTCAAGGTTATACCGGAAAACGGGAAACTCCCTTTCTGAACCATTAAAAGCTACGAATTTTCTTTTTCGTCCCCTTTTTGCTTCACATTTGTAGCGGTTAAGCTACGCCGTATTTATCTCTTATAGCCATGGCTCGGACTTGCTGAAATAATAACAAAAACCACAATCAAATTTCTACTTAATCAAGCATGTTACCAATAAAACATAATCATGGCTATTTTTAAGCGAACGCGAATTCTTTGAAAATTCTACAGTACAAAAAAATATTTATCTAGCATTATATTTATGTGCTTTCAGTTATCACAATCTAGCTGCCTTTCAATATTTTTCCTAATTTTGCATAAATTTAACTAAATATATTTGTGCATAATATGTAACAGCACATTGTTTCAAGGATATTCAAACCGTTTTCAATGATTATGCAAATATTTTATGGCGAATTCCTCTTCTGTTTACATTGCTGAGAGTTAGGAAAATTTTTGAAAGCCGGAAAGTTTCTGCTTATTTTTTTCATATTCTTTGGCAGCATATTTATTTACGCATGCTACTTTTTTTTTAATTTCATCAATTTATTTGTGGAATTAGGGAAGTAAATTTTTAAAAAAAATAAGTCTATCTATCTATATTAGTAACTAGCCGCCTTTGGCGACCACCCGGTTCGCCAGTATTAACGCTCGCTACAATTTTCAATTAAATATTTCAAATAACTTGTCTCTTAATATCTTCTCAAACAAAACATTTTTAATCTTCACATTTTGATAGTCATACCAAACTTATACTGTTGTTTAGATCGTTTCGTTCAATTTACTATATATATTTTGCTAATTTGTTGTCATTTCCGGTAAAACTTGAACTTTAATTTAAAGTGGAAATGATGAAATTGCAATTAATATAAAGATATTTTTTAATAAAACCAAGCGTTTTATTTTATTTATCATCTTTATTGTTATTTATTTATTAGTATTATTATTATTGAATATGAGTATTGCAAACAGAATCGCTCGGAAGCTTTATGTAAAATCAAAAATTCGTTATGTATTAGAGCATTTATTGAATCAAGTTACATAAAATATAATCATTTTATATTTAGACCATTTTAGCAGATCTGTGTCTTACTAAAGGTTTACAAATTAGCTGTGTGACCCTTATTTGAAAGGATATCCTGTTCATATTACACAAAACTTGTCTTAAAGTAAAACTGATTTATTGGATTAATAGTATAGAGAGCGTAAAAGACCATAAAATAATTTTTCTTGAATTTATTTTTTAGAAAAAATAATATTTCATGTTTGTTTCATTTCCTACAGAAACGTGCCGAAAATTATATTTTTGCAGATTTCATTACCAAAAAGATTTAATTTATTTTTAATTGCAGCTTTAATCAATGTGATGGCACACACTTTGAAAAAAGCTAATTTTTCCCCATGAATACGAAACGTGCTCGTGCTGCTTAAATTTTATTTTTATTTTGTACGAAAAAAATTGTTGAAAATATAGTTAAAATATTTATTTAAAAATTCCTTAAAAATAGAAATTTAATTTTAAGGTTAAAACATTGATATCATTTAAAAGATAAATTTTTGATCTTTAACTTCATGTAAAAATCTTTTTTGTGCGGTAATATTTTCGAAGTTATAACAGAAACACGCCAAAATTTCGCTTAATTTGTAAATAAATAAAATTCTAATTAAAAATTAGAAAAAAATAACCCCCAGGTGCACATTCCCGGCCTCCAAGGTATACACGTGCCAAATGTGGTAGCTGTAGGTTGAATGGTCTGGCCTGTAGAGCGCCAACACACACACACACATTGAGCTTTATTATAAGTATAGATATAGATAGATAGATAACAGAAAATGTATATATGTGTTTGTCTGTTGTTCCGTACATAGATTATTTCATCTAGAGCTGTCAAATATGGCCCAAAAATGATTTAAAGATGGAAATATGCACCAAAAATCGAAATATCATCAAAAACAATATCGATGATATTTAAAATTAAAAAAAAAATGCGATTTTAATAATACTAGTGTAATTGCTGTGTGATTTATTTCAAAAATTCGACATTTTTCCATTATTTTTAAAAATATTTTTAAGTAAAAAAATTGTTTAATTTTTAAATATTTTTTAAATTTAAAAATATTTTTATATTAAAGTATTTGAAACAATTCCTTTGTATTATCAAATAATTAATTGCGTCTTTTTGTCACTTGTTTAAAGTCAATGAATGAAGATTCTGTGTAGTTTTTCATACTTTTACAATACCATAATGGATCGTTGCTTTCTGATTTTTATTGCTTCTGCTTTTGGATAGGTATTGAGTTTATTAGAAGATAAATGTGGTGTGCTGAATGAATGTATTTTACTATTCTTTAATTTTTTAATGTTTCAATCCAGATGTTGTGCTGTTAGAGATAGCACATTAGTTGTATGACACCAGATCAGAAGTAGATTTTCAACTAAGCAGACTTGACAGCTGCCTAGAACAACCTAGCTGAGAGAGGACCACAAGTAGATTGATTTAAAAAGTTTTATAGTTTTCAAATAAATAAATTTGTGAAATATTGAGTGGAATTCTATAAATGAATGATTAATAATTATTATAATAGTTTTAACACTTTATCTATAGTCTGTGTATTTTCTGTAGGCTGTTCAAGGTCACATTTTCTGCCTCGTTATTGGTTGTCTGGTACCAGTAACGCGATAGAAAATATGACCTTGAACCGCCTACAGAAAATACACAGACTATAGTATAACTAGTTAGGTTCCAATGCATTCACTTGGACTCCCACCGAGGGGCACCTCAGACATGAGAGTGAGAAGCTTCCGGCATGGTGGTTGGTTCTCCCCACCCGGGTAGGGACAGAATTGGTGGGAGTTGGCTACCTTCTTCCAATCACGAGACGTTCTTTCCACGGGAAGAGTTGTACTACAACAGGTGATGGCCATTAGGACACAACCTTCGTTCCCGCCAATGGTGTCGCTGCGCTCCAGTCAGTCATATTAAATATGTGTGACTTAGTGCTGCTCGAAGTAGCAATTCGTGCTTCTGGTTACATTCACTTAGATATTGTTTCATGACATTCACTTAATTATTAAAATATTTATAAAATTGAACGACTCTTTTAAAAATATTGTGCACAAACACTGATACCGGACAGTCAGAGAGTCGAATTTATAATAGATAAATGAAAATACACATTGCATATAAAAACATATACAAAAGTGTGTCAAAAATTGAAACTAATTTAACCATCTTTATTAAAAAAAGGAGACTCATAATGTGCACTGCTTAGGACTTCAAAATGCCCAAACTTGCCACTGCACTAAATTAAAATTGAAATCAACAATAGATTAGAAATAAAACAATGGAGTTACAGCTGTGTGTATGCCAACGTGCAACTAGGTACGAGATAATGTTAAATTTACCATTTTTATGCAATTTTTATATATAATTTAACTTTATTAGAAGATTTATATATACAAAAAGTAGAATAGTGGAAATGCAACTAAAACAATGCATTTAAATTAAGTTGAAAAATCCTTTTTTAATGGAACTATAAGTAACAAATCACGTATGACAGATTTGATTGAACAATCAGTATTCCAAGCGATACAGCAGATCACTCAAGGAGCTAGAAAGGAAGTGATTATGGATCAGGTTAATGGTAAGAAATAATTATGGTTCTTATATTTCTATGATTTTTATCGGCATATTTTAATTCACCTTACATGTTAACGGGCATAAAATGTGCCACACCATCTTGCTTTTTCATATATGAAACATGCAGAAAAATTGAACATGGGAAAATATTAATGTCGTCAAACAATCCGAAATCGAGATTTTGATGAATCTCCATGTTTTAGACATCACCAATTCCGAAAAACAGATTTTTGGAATTATGTTTGTCTATCTGTTAACACAATAACTCAAAATCGCTTTGAGATAAACGAATAAAATTTGGCTCATGGACTTAACACCAAATTCGTAAATTTCTATCAAATATTGAACTTAATTTGTTTAGAAGACTGTCTACCCTGCCGTTTGAAAAGACCTCGATAACTGCAAAATGTAAATAAAATTAAATTTGGTATATAAGTTAAAATATAAGTTTAAATATAAGTTAAGTTAGTTATATAAGTTAAGCTAAAATATAAGCTTTTATTAAATTTGGTGCCAAATCTGTTGGTCAAAGGGTTGAGTGTCTGTTGGTCGGTATTTCGGTATGCATATAAGCGTGATAACTGGAAAATGCAATAACGTAAATAAATAAAATTCGGCACGTGATCTTGAGTTACAGTTGTAGTTCTATGTCACAATGTGGTTTCAATTGGTTTAAAAAATGCTTTGAAAATATAAATTCAAATTTTGTGTTCTAGGGTATCAACAGCATGCCAGGAATTAATCATCAAAGATCACGCAATAGATGCATTAAAAATGCTAAATTCAACCAGAGCTCTATATTTCGTACCCATTATTCACCAATGCAATGCAGGGCATTCGCGGCCTTAGGCTTATAATTTTATGAAAGAGAGAGAGAGAAATAACGTCATTTTTAGAGAGTATGAAAAGCAGTTTTTCTCAAATTACGACCGCTGTTTAATTTTAGAAATAACTGCATATTCGGCATGAGGATTACAGTTGGACTCTAGATGACGTGGACTCTTATGTCATGTGACACTCCATTAAATACATTCATGTTCACAATGAACTGAACAAATAAAAACTTTTATCATTATATGAAATAATATGAATTATGTAAAATATTTTGTTAATGAAATTATGAATATTGAACTTGCATAAGAGTTTCAAAGGAAATTAAGCATAGTCAACATTCCCGGCGATAAACTCTCTCACCAAAGATGGATAGAAATTAATATAAAAAGGATTCTATATGAATAGATAACTTCGGTTAAAACTAAATAACTAATTAACAGTAATAATTGAAACTAAGAATCTCCTGTCCCTTACATTCAACCCCACCCCCTTGTTGGATTTGATTCAAAATATGATAGATATCCACAATATACATGTTAAATCTGTGTACCGAATTTTATTATTATTTTGAGTAGCATTTTTCATAGCCAGATCGATAGATGGCTATGAAAAATGCTGTTTTTTCCAAAAACAGGTTTTTGATCTCAGGGAGGGTTTAAAGAATTTGTTAGATTCTTAGATGTCGTCGAGATTTTTCAAAATCTCAAGTTTGAATTTGTTGGCGATTACAATATTTTCTCTATGCTTCATAGGGAATTAAAAAAAAGCTTGAAATTCGTAAGTAAAAGATCGTAAAGTAACAAATCCTAAAATATGTAGAAGTTAAAAAATGGTAATTCGTATAAACAAACAAATCGTACTAAAAATGGTAGATGACACACTATTACTTGATATTACTTAAGTTCACTTAGATCAAGCAAGTTATATTGAATTCAAAATTTTTTTTTGATATTCATATTACTCTTTATGTTTTATAATAATTTTTGGAATATTCAATATTAAATGCCCTAAATAAGAATTTTTAACCACATTAATTTACGATTAGGACCCTGGCGCTAAACATTCTTTGTTACACATCATGGAGCCGATCCTCAACATATTTATAATCAATACGAAATATATTTTAATATTTATTATTTTAAGTCTCAAGTTCCCATGAAAAAAAAATTCAACAAATCTACATTAAAAGGGGGTGGGGGGGGAAAGACTCGTTTTAAGAACTGTGAGAATTTCAGTCCCCAAATGTTAAAAATTCGAAAACTGCTCTTTTGGTGCGAAGAATCCGAAGATTAAGGGCGATAAAATTTAACCAGAAGCTAAAACCCGCCAAATATTCACGGATACGAATTTTTCTCGCAAAAAGCAAAAGAAGGGTTGCTAAATCTTCAAGAAGACTGCGGTAGCGTGCAAACTCAGCATCCCCCAAACTTTCCTTTTGTTTCCTCGGGAGTGTGATTTGTGACCATTATTTCCTGCGGCCGGCGGCACTATTTACCTCCGCGCAGTGTGACGCGGAGCGATTTAGCACCCAACTTATCATCCGCCGCACTCTTTTCCTACGCGCTACGTAATGAGGCTAATTGCCGACAAGAGGGCGAGTGCGTTTTGCAACCAAGAAAAATTTTTCCTGTAGAAAGTATTAATCATCGCGAAGATAAGGCAGTTGCTCCCTCGCAAATAGGCGCTTCCACCCGCACTTTTGTAATAAATTACGCTTTTACACGAGAGGAACGTTTTAAGTTTTGCCCTAATTGCATTTTAAGATTTCGTAGGTGTTACTCACGGCGAATTCATTTGCGCACACTTTGCCTCCTCAGTTTTTTTTTTTTTTCTTCTTCTTTTTCTAAAGTGACTTCTCTTTACTTTAAAATTTTACAGACACTCTTTAGAGCATTAAAAATTTTTAAGCACACATCTAAAACACTTCATTAAAAGTACCAAAACAGAGAAGCAACAAATAATGATAACTCTTTTTTTACAGAAATTCTGCTTTTAATCTTAGAAGTTTATTCAAAACTAGAAGTGCAACATTAAAAATAGTCCCGATATAGCCATTTATATATAAAAAATAATTTTAATATTTACAAGTATAGTACCTTAAACCATTTTACAATCAGTGTCATCTTCGTATATTTTATACATTCCTATTTTTAACACCAGTTGCCAATGCATATGTTTCAGTTACGATAAGAAAGCAAAATTTTATCTCGAACAAATTTTATTCTCGAGCAAAATTTATTTTCATCGAACTTGGGAGTAAATCTGATTTCTATTCATTTCGATTCTAATTCCCTTCAATCTGCTGCTCAAATGTTCCCCGCAGAACAGGTCGCAAATCAGAATAACATCACTTTTGTATGCAAAAAGCAAAATTCTTTTTAGGACTTCCACATTCACACCAGGGATCCGCAGTCTTGGATTTAAAAGTAAACATTTATAAGTAGGTTCTGGATTGTATAGGATTCTTTGTATTGTACTCGTACAGGATTCTTTTTAGGATTTCCACACTCACTCCAGGGATCTGCAGTCTTGGATTTAGAAGGAAACATATATAGCTAAGCTCAGGATTGTACAGGATTCTTTGTATTGTACTGGTACAGGATTCTTTTTAGGAATTCCAAACTCACTCCAGGGATCTGCACCTAAGATTTGGAAGGAAACATTTATATCTAGGCTCTGGATTGCACAGGTTTCTTTGTATTGTATTGGTACAGGATTCTTTTTAGGACTTCCACACTCACTCCAGGGATCTGCAGTCTTGGATTTAAAAGAAAACATTTATAGCTAGGTTCTGGATTGATCTTTCCAAGCCTTTGAAATCAATGCTGAATCAAGCAGTCCCAGATTGAAAAAATAAATATATAAATAAGAAACTTTTTAAACGCTAGAGATACTTACGATTTGCACGAACGAGGATGTTCCAAGGCAATCCTGGAGGATGCTATTCAAAGATTTAGATCTGGTGGATGTTCATCAAATTCTAGTCTTTCTGTCCTTGAATGAATTAAGATTTATGTTAAATTACAATTTGGCCTGAAATGCAAGTTTTTGTACACATTTTCACCTTTATTTTTTTAAAATTGAAAATGCTTACAGAACACTCTACTAAATATTAAACAGAACAATGCGTTATAGTAGAGTTCATACGCTTGTTTTGAAATAGTTGATAGCATTGTGAAGTTTATAAAACTTCTCCAGCGATTTGAGAAAAATACACGTCCTTATTTCGATTCCTTTATGCTTGTTAAAATTCTTAGAATATTTTTTTCCCCTAAATTGTGCTAGAAATACGATGAATTCCAACTCATGTGGAGTCAAAACTACTGATGATTCAGTGTTTATAATGTTTCCGTCATCAATGATTCATCCTGAATAGTGTCATAGATTGAGTCTGGTCAAAAACTGAACAAAAGCAAAGAAAATCAATATTCAATAAATAAAAAATAAAATTTTTTAGCCTGAAATGTAAGGTTTAATCAAATTTTTTTTATCCTTGTAAAAATTTGGTTGTCCAAAGTTTCTGCAGTGTAACAGAAAGAACAAAACCTGTACACCCATCTTGAACCTTGTCATTTAAGAAAATGGCCAGTGACTTTTGAAACCGCACGCCCCCATTATTCTGATTCATTTATCTGTCGATTAGTCCCGCTTGTTAAACTTTCCAGGGTTATCTTTCTCCCACAAGTTGCTGCCTTCTGCAAAGACAATTTCAAGGCCCGCACGTTAAATAACAGTCCACGAGCTGAACACAGATGATCTTCTTAAAACATCAACTCGTTAGATGGAGTTTGAATAGCTATCGGGAAATTTTGATTGGCCTCCGTTGCAAGATCGAATTGAGATAGGCAGTTTGTAAGCAGCCCTGTTCCGATTCGGTTCGGCGATAATCATTGTTGTTCGACAGCCACTTACACCCATCAAATAACTCAATTCGTTGGTTTGTTGAATTTGTTCCGAGATGTTCTTCGCTTGAGTAGTTGGGAGCTCGATTCGATTGCTTGGAAAATTCGCACGCAGCCATGACTAGAATGACTATTAGTTGCTGCTTCTGCTGCTGATGATTTAGTCAGGTTGTTGTTTTTTAGTGAAAAAAGGAGGGAAAGGATTTAGTTGATGATCAGATTTGTAAGTAAGTGCAAAAAGTAAATAAATAAGCAGGTTTTATTTGATACATCTTGATATTTCCTTTCTTTATGATTCTAAATAAGCGACGAAGAGAATGGTTAAGATTCAAATTGTGATTAGTCTTCTAAGGAAAAGTGCAGATGTTGTAAGCTCCAAATTCTGATTATAGATCTCATGTATCATACCACGACTTCTATGAATTCTGAGATTTATTTATCGACTTTGAATATTATGGGAAAATTCAACATGATCAAAATTAGCGTGTTCTGAAGCGATGTATGTGTTCAATGACTCCTATTCGTTAGTTGGTCTTAGAAGGTTTAATGGCTGAGTCTCGAGAGATTGGATTAGAAACCTAAAATCACAATAATATTTGATAAAAATGTTAAATCTCTTATTGATATCAAATGATTTTATGCAGGAGAGGTTTGCTAGATGTCCCTATTGACATCTGACAGAAATTCAGAATTACTATCTTTGTCCCAATAGTCATTGAAAAGCTCCAAAATAGGACCTTAATTAAACAAATCAAATTTACCCACGTAACTGGAATGTGATTTAATGTAAATGTCATTTAATTTTACTCCAAAGTTTTGCTTCTTTCAAACTAATATCCATCTAGTTTTCCTTTTCATTCAGTTCTGAAGACCTATTTTTTAAAAATAAAAATAATATATTTGTTTCCAATTCTAAAATATGAAACTCCACCAATATGGAACCATTGATTTCACCAATATAGAGGATATATGAGAGATAGAGAATGAATTGTTTACATTTTACCATAAGGCAAGCTCAGATTATTCCGGAATTATGAAGCTTAGTAATCATAAATATCCTGCAAAATTACCGAAAAAGAACCCAGGTTTAGGCGAACATACTTTAAAACAATTTTTGTTTACAATAAGTGCAGCAAACATAGACTTAAAAACAAATTCCTGCTATTAAAATTTGTTAATTATCAAATAATAATAATTTTTATATAAATAATAATTTTTCTTTTTCTTTCAATGGCGGAAATAATTTAATCGAGGTTTTTTTTCTTCCTTTAATATGAAATTCTTAAACATTTTGTCTGATAATGCTGTTCAAATTCATCATTCATAATTTGTCACTTTTCTTTTTAGGTTTTGTATTCAGTTCCTTCCATTTACTCGACAAAGGTTTTTCATTGTGTTAATAGAAACACTGGCAAATTGACTGGCGTCTTGTACAGAGTGCGAGGTCGAAGTAATAAATTCCGGATTTTCTGCCTCTCGGTCATAATGTTTAATAATGTTACATGACATATTCTTGGTGCCATTCTTAAAAGCTTTACTGACATTTGAATTCTATATACGAGCAATTAATGCACAAGTTTCGAATTAAAATAAAATGGTACTAACCAAAATTACAAGCAGATGAAGGGAAAAAAATTCCTCAAAGAAAAATATATCTGATAAGATGGAAGCTAAGGTTAAAGCCTAAGGAAGAATTCCAGGAATGAGCTAATCTTACTGCGTATCATCCTTTTGTAGAGTACAATCATCCAAAAGTGCTAGTTTCGGGATTCAGAATCAAACATTACTGTTCATAATAAATAAATTACGTATTATTAGTATTCATTCAATGAAGTATCTTCTGTAGTGTATCCTTTCAGAATTATTAATGCAATAACTTTGTATTTATTTAATGAATATATTCCATAAGTTATATTTCTATCAAGAAAAAATGAGAATATTTATGTAATGAATTTCAAAGAATGCAAATAAAAAAGACCTTTAATTTGCAGCTTCTTTTAAAAAACTAATTAATTAATTGTTATAATTCTTTTATTAGATTGCTTTAAAAAGTTTCTTGTTTTTAAGCAAAAAAAGTAAATAATTTCGTTATTAAACTACCAAATAAATCGAAACTAATAGAAACTTAAAACAAATTGCTGTGATGGGAACGTTAGTGACATTCGAATATTTTATGCATAAAAACTGAAAATCAAGTAATATATTATGAAAAATTGAAAATGTTTTTGTTTACAAGATAAAAGAATGTTATAAATAAAGACAGTAATTATTAAAAAGAATGGCACTTTCTTGCATATGACTTCTAAGAAACAAAAAATATAATTATAAAAAAAATCGAATGAAGGTCAAATGTGCAGATCAAGAATTTATAAAATATTCGTATGATATTAATTGAAATTTATAGAAAATCTTTTTTAAAAAATTTTATTAGCACATACAAAAGTGAGTCTAGAAAAATATTTAAAAAATTTTGAAATCAGAATCAAATTTATGGAAGGAAAATTGAAAACATGTATTCTATTCTGCAGAAATAAAATAAACAAAATAAATAAATATATTCAGGTAACACTATAGATTATTATTTGTGTAAATTTTTTTTATTTTCTCTTATTTCAACAAAAATATTTAAAAGGCAAGATTGTTAAAAACGGTGTGGGAAATTAAGTCTTAAGCATCAAAAAGGTGGGGAGCGCCAATATAAAAATTTCAATAAAAAACACCAAAACGGCGATAAAGAGCCAAACATAGGACACCCCGGCAACTTACTTCTTTCCGCTTTCCTCTTCCAATCCCAAGATGCGGGAGAGACAAATCATCACTCATTTTGGAGAGGAGAGTTACTCCGGCGGAAAGCATTCATCTCACAAAATGGACCGACTTAGATTTTTATTTTATTTTTACTTTTTCTCGATTCTGAGGGAGAGAAAATTTCTCCATCTTAAGGAACACATTGCCGAGTCATTTATTACGACAGATGTCTGTGCCGTGCGGATAATGTTGTGACACGCCAAGTGAAAGAGAAAAATTCTCGCCAAGGTTACTCGTGTAGTATTTGCGCGCGGATGATTGATTGGGGTGGGCTTTACATCACCGTCTTCTGAGTGAAATATTCGCTTTGTTCTCAGATCGGGGAGAGAGGGCGAGCGTTAAAAATGAATTTAGGGTTCGTCGTTTCACTTTGGAGTGTCAGACGTTTTAGAGCTGTTTTTTGAGTTTAACTGTAAATGAAAGCCAGCATTTTGTGATAACGGTTTTGAACAAAATGGTCGTGGAATTATTTTAGTAACTTTCATATAATTAAAAAAAAATGTATCGATCTTATTTTTGCAATATTTATGAATAAGAAGCAGGTAAAATTAATTTATAATCCATTCATTTAGATATATGCAAAATATAAGAATTTCAATGCATTATTAATAATTTGTAGTAATAAAAAAACTTTTCCAAATTTTTAGCAGATAAATTTCTTGAATCAAATACTATTCCTCGATTCAAAACTAAAAGTATTTATACAGTGTGTAGAAAACATGCCTCTTTTCAATAGATAATCGCTCATAACAAGTGTCATATGACTTTCAGTTCTGATCACTCTTCAGTCATATGACAAAATCTCTAAACTAACTGCACCTAATTCAGAATCTAAAACTACTTCTTGAAAAGACCACATCCATAAACTTTTTTTTATGAAGATTAGAATTAAAAACAAACGGTACCTATAACTGCAGATTCCAACGGATAGAATTAGAACATAAAACATTCTTTTTCTAAATATCTTTAATAAAACTATCCTCTTTTAAACAATTAAAAAGATTAACAGGTGGTTTCTATCCAATTAAAATCAAAAAGCATACACTTCTAATGAAATTTTAATAAATTAAAAGATAAGCGTTGATTAAAATGATAAACATAGTGAATTTTGATCCGATCGCAAACATTGTGAAGTCACCCTTTTCCCAGCTTTCTTTTTTTGTCAGACTATATTTGTAAGCAAAATCCGTTACGAATATTATCTTGTCTTTAATGCTTACATTAAATCCTCATCATAACTATTTTAAATTGAATTTTATATAATTATTTTTTATTATTTCGCTTTGTTTTGTTTGTTTTATAATTATGAGCATATTATTTGATTGATAACAAATTTTGGAGAGAGAAAAAAACGCTGGAAATTTTGTGGATGAAAGTTAACTTTTACCTCAGTAAGATATACTTTGTATTCTGCTTATTATCTAAGTTGAAAACGATTATTTTTTCGTTAACGATATTCAGTACTACAGCTGTTACAATATAAAATAATAATAATATTCAATACGGCAGCTGCAAAATAATGTGAATAATAATAAGAGAATAACAAAAAGTTGATATTTTATTTTCATTTTATATTGTGTGTTATATCATATAAATAAACATCTTAAATCATAATGTCATTATAAAATATAAAACAATATTTTGAATTAATTCAAATATCCAAAACAATGATTTAATCAAAAAAAATCGCGTCCGACAGACAAAATATTTTATTTTTTAAATGTATTGTGTCGTTTCGATACTTTGCTTCTTATATTTAATTATTAAAGCAATATTATTTTTATATTCAATTTTTAAATTATCAGTTTAAAAATTTTATTTCATAAAATTACATTTTAAAAGCAAATTGATAATTAAGAAAATAATATAAAAGTAATGTCGACTTAAAAATGAAATATTTAAAAAATTTTAACATAACAATTTTTGATTTTTTAAAATTTACCTATCGCATTGTAATTATTAACGCTCTTCTATTATAAAAGAATCAGATAAGATATATTTAAATATTCTTTCAAATTTATTTATTGCATAATGTTTCATAATTATTTCCTGCATCTTTAATTTAGTCCTTTTCATTTTGATTTTTATTCTTGTCCTTCAAGAACTTTAGAATAATATGTTCAATAATAATAATAAAAAACAGTATAAAGTATAATTTTTGTCAGTAAAAATTAGCAATCAAAACTATGAAAGCCCACTTTATCATGAAATACAGGATTTTAGAATTTTGGTGTAAAATACGATATCCACAGGCAAGCTTCTTTTTGAAATCAAAGATTTGTTTCTATCTCATTTGTTTATTAACAAAGGTGACGACAGCAAGCACCAGAAATTTTAGAAGAAAAAACAAACACCCCAAGATTTTACAGTAGAAAGTAATTAACTCACTTAAGAATTATCTCAAGAATCCGATTTTAAAATGTCATTTCATTATATGAAATGATTTTTAAAAACACTAAAAACAAACCGATTTGAAATCTGATTGTAAACATAAAAAAATGAAGATATACACTTTGGTTAAAGTTCTTCCTAAGCCTCTAGGCGGTACAAATGTGCTTACAGAAAATCAACGCGAAATTTATTCCAGTACATCACATCTCGTTTTTTTTGCTCGCGTATAATCCTCTGTGAGATTTTTTTTTAAGAAGGAAAAATTTAAATCAAATAAGCTCCGTTGCCAGATCCCGAGGGATAATTCTTATTAGTAGCTACGAGCAGACGATGTTTTTTCTCGCTTATTACATTCATTCACCATTTTGTTCTGCCTTCGGCGTAATGCATTAAAGATTGTGTTATGGAACAATTTCTGATTTCGCGCAAAGAATATGCGGCTTTTCTTGCTTACGAAAGATAATTTTCTCTGTGCTGCGTTCCAGGAAGTGATGATCATACTAATAAGAAAAAAACAAATAAAAAGAACAGAATAAAATAGAATAATAATAATAAAAAAGGGGAACTTCGCTAGGCAAGAATTAGCATTCATCGAATATCTACCATTCTGTAAACTCGTTAGGCCTAATGCAATTTCGTTCGCGTTAAGCTCACGAGAATTGCGTTAAGAGACACGCTTTTGTGAAAACGATATTAAAAATGTATGTGCGAGCAAATAAATCGTTTTCCAGTTCCATGTTAATGCTAGACGAACATCTTAAATTTATTAAAAACGCTACTGTTTTTTGCTGCACTATAGAGAGAGAAGGGATAATGTTTTCTTTAGTTATTTAAATTTGTGTTTTCTAATCCGATTTTTCAGATGTACTTTAATATGTTTGGTCGAATGATTGTTATATATGAGCGTGAGCTTGAGAATAGATCATTTTAAATATTAAAGTACAAATAAAAGACAACACGCTTAGGAGGTTTCGACGGTTTTGAATTAATAAATTTTACTATGGCTTATTTCTGCAGTTTTAAATTAGGCGTTACACTTTTATTTATGTATTTTTTTTTAAGCAGATCATTCGTCATACAAAATATGTTCTTCGTATTAAGGCACCTGTCAAGCTATAAAAAAAAAACGTGTTGAATTATGACCCAACTGAAAAACTCATTCTCCAAATATTTTTCCAAAATACATAAAGTTATAGAAGCATGTTTTAAATTAAACCGCTTCTCTTCAATAAATTCCCGTAGGTGCGAAAATGTGTGATTTATTTTCAACAAAGCATAGCAAATAACTGAAAAACTGAACTCCATATTAAAAGCTTTAAACACCGAAATATTTTTACATAAAATATCCACATGAGATTTCGTCTTGAAATGATTATTGCTACTGATACTACTCCGTACGGGACTATAAGATATTTGTTCTATACATTTGTATTCGAAACAACTTATTACTTTTATTTCTACTGAATTGGTTTCGAACAAAATTGAACGCTGTTCTTACATTAAATGTCTGTGCAAAATGTACGCCTTCATGAATTAAGGTAAAGATAATACTGATTAATAAAAAAAATGATTTACCTATTAGGTAGCAATATCTACATATTTTAGGTGTTGCAGCGTTCTGACTTAATGTGAGAAACTTGCTTTAGGTTCACGATTGACTCTGACAATATTCTATTGTAAGTCATATTAAGTGGGTATATTGGTGGTTCTATGGCATTTGCGCTAGATAAATTTCCCCCTTTCCGCTCAAGTGTCAAGAAAGGCTACCACATTATAAGCTTTATTTTTGCATGTAAAATTTGGCGATTTTACAATGTACGCCAAACGGTAATCAACTCACTATGAATGAGAAAGATAATCCTTGTCTCTGATAACGAAACGAAACTTCCTTGAGAAAAATGCTGATGACCCTTACCACGTTTCAGACGAGTGTTGAAAATAATAAATATAAAGTGTGAGAAATTTGCTTTAAAAATGTATTTATTAAAAGGAATACGTTTATAATTTTCCCACACGGAAGACATTTATAAAAATTATAACTCTGATGTGCATAACACAAATTTAATCTAATAAAATGAATTATAATTTTTAGTTTTATGAGGATTTAATCTTTATATCTCTTACGGTTTAACTTTATTTAAAAAAATAGAAAAAATACATAGAAAGGGCTTTAAATTCAAATTTAAATGGATATCAATAATGTTTAGTTCTTTCTATATGTATGCATGCTTTTATGTATATATATTCCACAAGCTGATACTTGAAATGAGCTAATGTATTTTTTACGTTAAAGCTGTTCAAATAAGTTTTTTTTTTTTTGCAAAATAATAAGCTTTTTGGCTGGCTAAAATAAATGATAGGATTTATATTAATAATCTTAAAAACAGCTGCTGGTTAATTCTCAGGAGAAAAAAAAACATATTTTCAATAAGAAAATGTTGATAACTACTGAAATTCCTTCAAATCTGAAATATATTACTTCATTTTCTAGCTTATTTACTGTCAGATTTAACTATACATAATCCAATGTACCGGAAACGACATTTAAATGCAACATCTAAACAGCTACATAAAAAAATAATATGAAAATAATAAAAAAGCGTTAGAAATTTTAAAAAAATGAATATAATTTCTAAATAATTCTTTTTCAATATTTCACAATATGCATTATATGGTCATTAACATTTAACAAAAATAAATAAATAAAGAATAAACTAACTGCAAAAATTTCTGTCTCTGACATTCAGCATAGTCAAAACTGTTCTGCATTTCTGAAAGCTTATCCGCAATTTTTGTTCATTTGTATGTAACTAAAATTTTTTAAAAAGTTGGAGAGATTCGATTAAATAACTTGGTAGGAACGTTACTTTTTTCAAAATAAAAATTATGATTACTCCTATATAACCAGGAATTGAAGAAAAATAGTTGTAAAATATATTGTTTCACAAATTCTAATACACATTAAAAAGCATTTTTTATAAGTTTTTGTGAAAGCAGTAATCAGCTTAATTTTATAATTCATATTTACGGTTGCTAAATTTACTTAGCTTGTTCTTGATCGCTTACTCACAAGAGCATATGTAACTTCAAATTCTATTGGACATGTAACATTTACTACTGTTCTAAAAACCTTATACTATTCCGCTTTTTATGCAATGCATCTCTTTTAATTTGCAGTAATCTCAACAAAAATGGGAACTTGAAAAACGAAAGTGTTTAAATTTCAACTAATACAAAAACTTTCTCATTTAGCATTGTTTATGCGCATTACAGATAACATTCTTATATAATATTAATTAATTTCTCTAACATTGATCCTTATACATATAATAATTTATTCCATTAAGGTGTAAAAGGATTTAAAAATGGGTACACTTTCTAAAAATTACAGCGCTATAACTTCCGAAAAATTACAACACAAAATTTATTTTTGCATTAAGATAAAACTCAAAAAAATTTGTTTTTAGTGATATCAATGCTTTAATCTACAAATTAAGTTCCGATGTTTAACAAGCTTTAAAAGAAATATTTTAACTATATTTTTCAACAATGTATTTCGCACAAAATAAAAATTAAATTTAATCTGCAAGAGCACGCCAATGGGAAAAAAATCAGCTTTTATCAACCTGTTTCCATTACATTGACAGAAGTTCAAATTAAAAAAAAATCGGCTATTATTGTAAATTAAATATATAAAAGTGTAAATTTCAGCAAGTGTCTGTGTGAAGCGAAAACATTTTAAATATATTTTCTAAAAAGTAAATGGAGGAAAAGATTTCAATGACCTTTTACAATATCTATAGCATTAATTAAATCAAACAATTAAATTTAAGACAAACACGGTTTAATATATCTATTGGATAATCACTGTAATCAGCGTCCATCAGTTAATTTTAATCAGGGGCACGCATCTACTAACAAAATGGTCTAAATGAACTAAACAATTGCATTTTATTTACTTGAGTCAATAAATGCTCCGATGAATTAAGAATTTTAAATTTTTACATAGGTCCCCTTTGTAATCCTTTTACATGTTTACCCTTTTACATTAACCTTTGAATCTTTTTAACAAATTTTTTTGAAACATCAATATTTTAACACTTAGCACTTCGATCTCTCCTCTCAGGAACCATTCAAGGCAGTGCATCATTTTGGCATTTTATTTAATTATTTTATGAAATTTTGGCTGGTAAAAATACTTAAGAGTGGTAGAAATATGTGGATTAATTTTCTGGGAAAATTCATATATATTAATTTTTCGGAACAATGAACAAGCTCTCTTATTCGGCAAATATTTATGCACCTAATTACTTTTTGGAGCGCTAAGGGTTAAATAAAAAATCTTGGAACTTCAATCAACTAAATCATTCATTAAAACTAAATAATTTATGAAATTTGAATATCACTCTTCTATAAAAATTGGCGATTTTAGAACACTTCATAGTTTGTTTCAAAGAAGATACGCCAATCTTTTACCAGGATTTCTCAACAATAATTGGCTTATGATTATGAAAATATTGATTGTTCTAATATTGATATGTAAAAACTGACAGATTTGATCGCAGAAGATAGAAAATATATTTATTGAACTTGAGTTAAGAGTTGAAGTGTCAAGAGTATTTCTCAGACTCCTTAGGACAAAAGGACTGTGTAAAATTTAAACTAATTTTTTCATAAGAATTGACTGAATTCAAATAAAATATTTTCATTTGCATCATTTAAATTTTTTTGAAAGTAAAACTAAAAACTGAATTTTACGATGAATTCGAGGAATTTTTGTTGATTACTTTTTTAAGATATTGTATAAATTACAAAAATTATTTTGCATTGCATATACAACTTCACTGCTGAGCGACTCAGCATTCAATTTTCATATTCAAAAAAAAAGATGTGCTTGGTTTCAGTAAAAAATGTGTTTATATTAATTGCAGTTTAACATTTCCACTCTAATTTAACCTGCAAATTTAATGTGCTCTGACAGAAATTAGTAAGTAATACAATGAACAGAGCTGTTTAACTTCTACATAATAGTATGACTGAATTATATAACTATCAAAATCTGAAACTTTGATAGCTAAATATTTTGCAGAAAAACCCATTAAGAGTTCAAGTTACATAAAATATATAATTGAATATTTTAGAGATCTTTTATACTGGCGAACTGCTGGTCACTAAAGGCGGCTAGTGTCTTAATAAAGATATTCCTAAGTGAACCATTGTAATATGTATACATACACATAAATTTTTTTCCCTTTTACGAATATAGATAATTCAAGAAAATTCATTCAGAAATGAGATTGTTTAAATATTAGTAAATAAAACAGCTTAAATTCTCTTATATCTTACTTCTTTTTAAATGCATTTAATTCCGCTATTTATTTTTCTGATAAAAACAGTCTTACTTTTTTTATTAATAATAGAATTAATTATCATTTATTGCAAGATATATGAATAAGATAAATGTATGCACAAGATCTCATAAATTCAAGATCAAATAAAATTTTTACAAAAATTATCACTATTCCATTATCACCAATTAGCCCGACCGAAAATGCAGCTATGCAAAACTAAACCCTCAAAACTAAACGTCACCCCTCTAGATGCGCGCCAAGTTTTCTTGCCAAATGTCCGAATCCCAGTAAAACTGCAATGCAACAGGGGTAGGGAATAATTTATGGAGCGCAAATGCGCTATTCCCATATTGGTATAAGTGGGTTTCCTTCAAATTGCAATTGCTCAAAGGACTTTACACTTTAAACTACTAAATAGAACTTTTTTAAATGGGTTATTCATTTAAGAGTAAAAATTAATTAATGAATATGTAATTACAACTCTCTGATTTCCCAGCTTATTGGCATAAATTCATCTTTTAACATTTGGAAATAATAATGAGATTTTCTTTTTTTAGTTAGGTATGATAATGACTGGTTTTAAAATTATTTATACACTTTCGACACGTTCAATAGGATTTTCTTAGAAAGTTTAAATTCTTACCGCCTTCAATGCTTGAGTTAAAGGATTCGGATTACTTTTTTTACTTCATCTTCGCATAGTGCTCCTTTTTATTGGCTTAAATATTTAATTTAACTTCAGGTACATTCTGGACCCCTTTTATTTTTTCTTTCTTGTCTTATTTTATCATTTCTCTTCTTCTTTTATTTTCTTCTTCTTTTTTTTTTTTCTAAAGAGATTTTGGATTAGTTTTGTAAATAGACCATATGGATCTCTCAGAAAATTTTTGATGTAGCGTTCCATTCTTTAGCCCTAGACAGTAGAATAGAAACAACATCTATATATCTTTAAAAATGCATTGACCTCTGAATCAGAATCTTTTACTTTGTGCCAACACTTCAGAAGTCATTTTGCCAGTTCTGCTATTCAATAATTATGCCGCTTTCACAGGTTTGTTTTATTATGATACTCTGAAGACTAAGAAATACGAAATATATTAACTTAGAAATTGTCAATTGGAGAACTTGAATTTTAAGTCCAATCGTCGAGCTGTTTCAAATAAATTTTAGAAACAAGGCAACTAAGAATCCTATCCCTTAATAACTTTTTTTAGATTAAACAAACAAATAAGATGGAAAATAAAACTATTTAGGCTTCTAAGGTGATAATATTTTTATTGCAATTTTGCTATTATCGTATGCTTAGGCCTTGCAATTGTTTAAGTAAGATCTCAAATTGTAAGCAGTAAAAATCATTTCTTTCCCGTAGTCTCTTGTATTCACTGCTCTAGTACGACTGGTACTTTTTTTAACATATATTTTAAAAATAAAAAATAAAAATATTCTTCAGATACGACTGATAAGACTCTGCACTCTCTTAATGGGACAAGTGATGATTTGATTCTACAACTGAATGAAACCTGGAAACCAAACGCCAAACTTTTATCATATTTTGTTTTCAAAGAATGGAACTTTATTATTCTGTTATCAAAAATAACTCAAGCATAGGAAACTTAGTTGCCCTGAAAAAAAATCAAGTGTATTTAAAATTTATTTCTGTATTTAAATAGACTTCTTAACACCATTAAACAATATTATGTATAATAATGCACCAAATCTAAAAAGAAATTGTTTAGTTAATTTCTTGGAACTGT
Source organism: Argiope aurantia (assembly GCA_026543865.1). NCBI lineage: Eukaryota > Metazoa > Arthropoda > Arachnida > Araneae > Araneidae > Argiope > Argiope aurantia. Next base: position 464,361 of record JAPMOR010099591.1, read on the forward strand.
ATCTGAAGACGTAATATTCATAAAAGTAGTTCACTTCTGATTGTATTTTAATCCTTTTCTTCACATACACTGCAACTCAAAGATCACAATTTAGATACTATCAAAAATTTGATCATTAACATTCCACTACAGGCGCTAAACGGACATTAGGTTGCAAAGATACTGTAGATTTAACAATTATACAATTTCTTATAAAAACAATATAGACAAACCTCTAATGAGATCGTGACTGCTAATTACAATTGTTAATCAAAGTAATAGGTTATCTTTAAAGGAATTTAAGCTGCGAATGCAATCTGGAAAACATTATGAGCATATAATTAGTTTTTGGATGGCAAAAGAGAATCGAAATAAAAGCAACGACAGTATGTGACATTATATGCATTATTATGTATATAATTATACATATAATTTATAATTTCAATGTAATTGCATGTATCATTATGTAAATACTGTATATAATATTTATGATAGATAGAAATAGGTTTTCAATAATTTCCCAATAATTAACAGTGAATAATTTTAATATTTTTAAGAGCAGTCATTCTTTAGCTTTTACTTGACTCTACGATAAAAAATGATAATTACACTTCACCGGCAATGTTAAAACACAACAGCAAAATAAACATAATCATTCAATTAAGTAATTTTTAGCATTTTTTTTAACAGCTAAACCACAGTCAGCTTTCCACTAACTAGAAATTATCCTTGCATAGCATGACGTAATAAAATGGGCGGAGACTCTTCCATACGCAACTGGTATAATAAGCATATCGTTTTCAGTTTCGATCGGTTGCCACTACAAATACTAGGGTAGAGTTATATATCACCTAGACTGGGCTGTCGATTGCTGCGTTTGATAATGTCGTGCCAAATTACTAGGCCGGATCACCGCCTTGGCGCCGTCTTTGGCAGACTTATTACACGAAGAGTCTGAAGCAGTTCGTGCTGTTAATTTATCTCTTGCGTTGTTTGTGATTTTCAGTCAAGAAATATCTCTGACAGTATCTTGAAGTATGTTGTGGCGAGGTTTACACCCACAGAGGGAAGTTTTACAGAGTTGATTCTTGGGGTTGTATACATGCCAGCACCTGCTCAATCGTTAATTCAGCGGTTTCCGCTCTCAACGGTTTTATAGGTTTTGATTAATAATTTGAAACACCACAGTATCCTGCGGTTTTCAGAAGTGTAAAAACAGTAAGGATTTTTTTTTTTTTTAAATAGCCTTGAAAGGATATAACCGAAATTGAGTTTCATAAATTTTGAGTCGAAAATGATTGAAACAAATTCTATAAAGATACACAAAATCACTAGAACAAAATATTCGAATTCTTTTTTAAAATAAGAATTAGATAAATTCTCTGGTGCATGTACCAAATAAATATCGTCGACTACGAATCATATAAAAATTGATATACGCTATCCAAATGTCGAAGTTGGCGATTAAAATTTTTCATTTCCTATAATTCTTTTATTTATATATTTTTTATTTATAGATATTTTTATTTATAGACATTGAAAAATAATAAGTATAATTTAAAAAAAGGCCACGCAAAAAGCTTACGACATGAATTCTTGAAGACAATGAAAGTCAGAAGAAATAATAATAATAAAAAAAAAATCAATGAGCTATCTCATCACAATATGATATCTAAAAATGCATTAATAATTTCTGAGTTGTGCAGCACGAAAACATACAGTTGCAAATAAATAACGTTACTTAGGAATTTACATCGAGTTTCAATTATTATTTCCAAAAATCATTAATTAGTAAATTAGATTTTTTTTAACCAATGGGAGTGGTCTCCTTAAAACTTTTTCGCATACTCTCTAATAAACTTATCATAACAGAAAACACTTTACATGACATTGGCTTAATATTAATCTTTGGCATGAATTTAGCAATTTTGCTGAATCTATCTTGTCATTCCTGGCGAATGCTTTGGCGATTAATCCCCGGCATGTGTTAGTAATACCCAAAAATCAAATTTTTGTTTGAAGCACGTATAATTGATTGAAACAAAAATGTGGCACTAAACTGCACTTGTAGTCACAAAATCCCCTGCCAAATTTAATATATTTATTTAAATCATTGAGTTTTTGTATTATCACGTTTACATGTTTCTGAAAGTACAGACTGACAGATAGTCAACCCTTTGTTGGATTTTGCTCAGAATTTTACTGTTGTTTACACTATAGATGTTAAATTTGTGTACCGAATTTTATTTATCTAGTTCTCTTCATTTTGTGGTTATCATGTTAACTTATATTCGAACAGATGGACAGAAATACTTCCTTTGAACAGATTTTACTCAAAATTAGATAGAAATCTGCAAATTTGGTTGTAAGAGCGAACATCTGGTTAAAAGAGCATTCAGCACATGCCATCGTCTGACCTGAACTGAGTCATAGCGAGCTTCAAGACTACAGAGAGACTGTCTCTAATATCATTAGTCAGTTATAGTTAGTATTATAAGCGGCTACAAGTTGAGTTTTATTTCAAATAATTCTCTTATTCATAATTTGATTTTCATTATTCCCTAAATAAAGTATTTTTGAGAAACACAACTATAACAAATATGGAAGCTGTATTCTTTTTAAAAGCTTTAGACGTGCTCTGTTCATTGCTTATCTGAATCTTTCTAATGAAATTAAGTACCATGACATCATAGTGTCACTTTAGAATATTAAATGTCTTTTATGATAATTTCACTTACTGATTCCTTATGTAAGTAATGCATATAATAAGCAGAGTCTTACTTCTTTAGTTTTCAAAAGTAGAAGAAACTCGCCTTGTTACAAACATGATGAAAGAATGTAAGTAAGTCAAATTTCACTGCAGCATTAAAATATAATTTTAAAAATTATTAAAAAAATTGTTGAAATTAAAGGGAAAAAACACACGGCATTTATTAGATACATTAAAAATGGAATTTTTCCAATTTTAATTCCATATTCAGACTGCACTGAAAAGTACCGTTTAAATCATTCTGATACTTTCATAATAAGGCTTTTTCTTTCTGACGGTATTCAAAGGAATAGGAAGAGCATATCTCCGATGGCAAGCAGTAGATATAGGCTAAAAAAATAATAATAATAAACTATTATTAATTTAATTAATTAAATAGTTTCAATTAATTAAATTTTTTTTCATATTTTCTGAAGTTTTTCTGCACTAAAATTTATCTAATGATGCAAAAATAAAATTGAAAAATTTATAGTAAAATAATTTGGTAAAGAAAGAGTTAACATATAATAGTATAGATTCGATGCAAAAATCGGATCTTTGCTATTATATTTTCAGAAATTATGGAGAGAAAACTACATGACATTGTTTATTTTTTAATTAATTAAAATTTTAATAGAAAAGTTTTTTTTTTAAGATTTCTCCGAAACGTGCATTTTTACCCTCCAAAGAACAACTGCACAAAATTTGGTAGTTTTAGACAAGGCGGTCTGTTCGGTAGCGAGTCAACATATACGCACTTTATTATTAACAGAGATATTCAAAATTCCATATTATCCGAGCAGATAAAGGAACCACAGTAGCTTAATGACAATATTCGGACTTTGGCACTTTAAAGCCGAATGTTCGAAATCCTGTTTTGCAGAAAATCTATAATGCGTTGGTCCTATAGCATATTAAATTCGTGTTTGAAATTTGGAGCGGACTTAAATGTCTTGTAAAATACACATGTTTGAGAATTACGAGAAATTATCTAAATCAGCCTAGCTTAAATCAAAACAAGAAGTTAACCCTTTGCACTCGGATACCTCCTGTGAGGTACCATTCAAGACTATATCAAGATTTCACAAAATCATTAGGCTTGAGGGGGTTAATTTATACAATAAATGAAACAAGTACAAAACTATTGATAAAATATCTATTACAATTTTATGCTTAAAAGGGTTTTAGAAGGAATCGCGAACAAAATGAAAGATATACATAAAAGCTTTAATTGAAATTAAATGCAACCGATATTTATGGGAAACAAACTGATCGCCAAAGGCGGATAGTAATAAATAAAAAGACAGATGCTCATTTAAACAAAAAATACGTATTTTCACAAAATTATTTATGTATTGGAGGATAGTAATAAAAAAAAGATATAAATATTTATATTTTCTAAAAATTATTAAAATAAAAAATATCTACAATTGGAGTATAGTAATAAATAAAAAGATATAAACATATACATTTTCTAAAAATTATTGAAATAAAAAAAACATTTACACACTGATTAAGTTAAAAAGGCATTGAAATATGAATTTGATTTGGCCAACTTATTAAAAGAGGATCACATAATGTACAATACTTAGGAAGATATAATGTATTTTAGAGGCAACATCTTCAATCCGCCTCTGGACGTTAATTTCACTAAACCGAATAAATATAAGATTTATTTTTCCTTGTAAAGCACTTTGCAATTCTAAAAACTGATGCATGAAATATTTCATTAATCTATAGTAAAGTTTTTTGAATACTGTACCTATTTTCTTATCAACTCTTTTTTTTCTGTGTATAATAAATTTCGCTTCAAGGACCTAGTAAAAGCATCCACTTTTTTTTTAATTACTCTGCAGCCCAAAGATTCTTTTTATCGATATTTAGATAAATCATTTTTAATGAAAGAAAAAATATGCGCAAAAAATTGAGTCATTATCGATATCGATATTGGATATCTTGCAATTAATTCGTTTGATTAAAAAATTGTTGCCTAGCAAATGGTTCGCCTTAGAAATCGAAGATACAATCGATTGAAGTAAAATTAATGGACTTGATTTTAGTGAGAATATAAAGGACCCTGCAGGATCGAAAAATGCCCTGAGATTGTTTCTTTTATCTAATGTATGTTGAATTGTTTATTAAACATACGCATCAAATAAAACTGCAGTCAATCATTAATATATAAAATTGTTGCTAAAATTTTACCGCCTTCATTTCATGCTTTATAATGTGAGTGCCGACGAATAACCTAAGCGATAAACTTTAAAATATTCCCCTCAATGTGAGAAGAAACTAACGTTTTTCTTTATTTAATTCCAGTTTTCCATAATTTTTACCACCAGTGTTTTAGTATTCGGATTAATGAGCCTAACGTTATATTGATGAAGCGTTAATTATTTGGATTAACACGCTTTTGAAGAATATCGTAAGAAATATACAAAATTATATGTAAAATTTTATGCTTTCATTCAGACGAAGAATATGAAGCAATTTTCGAATAATGATTAACAAAAAAGAGCATCAATTAGTTCTATTTTTATAAATAATAAAAGCGAATGCGTGCGTGTTGCCACTCTACAGGACAAACCGTTTGATTCTGAGCTAATAAATTTGATATAAGGTTGAAATATGAACCGTTGGAAAGAGCGAATGTGTATTTTAAATCAAATTGTATATAAAAGTTTTTTTGATTAATTAAAAATTTAGTCAGATTTTTACATGATGTCAAATTAACTTTAGAAAATATTATTACGAAAAAGTGATTTTTGCATAATTTTAAAACATAAAAGGTTAATAACAGCTATTTAATTGTTATGCAAATTTTTACTTAATTTTGAAAATATTTCAAATATATATATTTTTTTCTGAATAATTAACAACAATAGATTTCATTATTGCAGTGAAATTCAAAATGTTTTCATAGCTTCGTTTGATATTTAATAGCGCGATTTTCTTATGCTTTTGGAAGCTAAGGAATTAAAAGTCTGTTTAATATATTAGAAATTTATATGGTAATTAAAATATATATTATTAGAAATTTATATATTAATTATTTTAGTGGTTTAGAGGAGGAATTACACGGTAAGATTACAATATCGCGAAAGTTGGAAGACAGAAGAACCGGACTATTACGTATTTTAATAACACTGTGTTGTCAAGGGATTTCATTCTATCATGATTCCTGCATACAACGAAAAGAACAGGTATCAGGCTACTAAAAAAATGCGACTTGATGTTCATCGCAATTTGACGATTAAAAGTGCTTTGTTGATTATTATTTTTTTGTTTTAGAATCCTCGCCTATCCTATACTGACATAAGTCCAAAAACACTTTTTTCAGGTGCAGGTTCAGGGAAAACTTAGAGGTCCAATAAAATCTAGAAGTCAATTTTCTTTTTAAAAATATTACAATATTTTCTATTTTTATATTTCGTACATAAGAAAGCAAAAATCTAATAAATAATGATTTAAAACAAAGCAATCAATAAAAATATAGCCAAAAATGGAACTATTATGTCTTGTTGAATCTTTATTATGAATTAAAAACATAAAAAGGCATAAATCTGTCAAGAGGCGCAATTTTTGTAACGCTTCCACAACACAGATTAAAAAGCAAGTATGTTGCACACTTCTCTTATTCTCTTGTTACACATATTTCACATTGATACTATCAGTAACTCAACGACAACAAAAAGAAAAACAACCTAATTTTTCCATTTTAAAATTTTACTTACATACATTTAATTTTTTTGAACATTTGGAGCATCAATCAAAAATTCTATAGCAAAATACTGGCAGGATGAAAGCTTTTTTCTTTCAAAAGAGAGTGAGAGAGAGATTTTGGAAATACAACCCGCATGAAATCCCCCAAGGTTCTCAGGGGGGTACAAGGGTGCGAAGGGTGACAGCATCCTATCTATTACATATCGAAGCGGTGAAACAGGAGTTGAGCTTTTAGGCGCCAAAATGTGTTATTTTAATATAAAAAATAAATCCTTCGCCGCCCCGCAATGTATCACTTTCAATGAAACAACAACGGAGCCTTTGGAAAGCGAGTCACGATTCCTGATGTCAAAGCAAAAGTAATGTTCCGCGAGCACTTGGCGATATCGGTTGCACAAGTTGGCGCGAGGATTTGGTGCTAAGTTGGTGACGTTAGAGAAATAATGGTCTGGTGTTTGTTTCCATCATATATATATATATATATATATATATATATATATATATATGATTTTTGATTTTTGATGGTGTGTATATAAAACAGCATTCAAATGGGAGATTTTTAAGTCTTGAAAATAGAAAGTTATATGGCCAGAAAGAAAACCTATACCTAAGCTAATACAATACCTAAGTACCTATATCTAATAGAATGTACATTATTATTTTCACAGTGCTTGGCTGATTAGTGGATATGTAAATAATGGGCATTTGCTCTAAAGACATTTTAAATAAATTGGAATAAAAAAAAATAAACTTCATAAAATGCATTTATCAGACATTCTCACAATTGGAGGATCATCTTTGGCAGGATAATCAAGAAACAATCCAGGATGTTACTTATATGGGATTGTTTATTTATACAAGAAGTAATCTCATATAAGCAAACAAGCTGTCACTTTCCTGGTGGATATAACAATAGTTTGAGATTCATTTATCTTCACTGCAATGATGGCGTTAATTCAAGCAAATTAGGAATATGCCATTAAAGTGAATATGACGAAGTTTCAATCTTGACCCTAAAGATGAAATTACAATAAAAATGCGGAAACTAGTATTATCAATCTAGTAAGATAACACATGCGAAGAAAATGCATATTGTTGTCCCTTTGAAAAATTTTTACTTGCTACTGTCCTATTTTTCTGCATAGGCGTAATCTTCTTTTTGATCATGATTAATTTTCCTGGATTGACAATACTGCCTCAGAATAAATCCACATTTAAGACACCAATTTCAGTTCTCTTCTGTTGTAAGGACAAACAATTATTCAGATAACCTCGGATGTTTAGATACAGCGGAGGCCTCAAATCTGGTCCTAATCCTGGCCCTAATTAAATTTCGTTACTCTAAATACTAGACGGATTTTAATTATTGTGTAAAACTCGACATCCGAGAAATAATGAAACAATTGGACTTGATTTTTTTTTAATAAATTGAATTGCAATTTACTATTTTCCTTCATTTTGCTCGGCAGAAACTTTAAAGTCCTATGTTAGTACATCAAAATATTCTAACATAATCATGATGAATTAGATATAGCATTCGCATGCAAAGAGGTGAATTTTGGATAACTAGAGCTGCATTAAAGTAGTACAAAAGGGACAAGTAACAAGTAGACAAGTAGGTAGTTGTCTAGGCGTCTTCCTGAGACTTGTGTTAAGAGACTTCATGCAGGAATTTTAAATTTCTGCCTTCATTTGATTCAGAAAGGTTGATAGCATTTGACTCAGAAACTAATTCAAGGTAAAATCAAGCAACATATTCTTAGTTTTTATTCAAATATTCTTAGGGGTTTTCTTTCTTTTCTTTTTTTTTTATGTTTTAAAATTTACTTCAGATCCATGTAGGAGGCTTTTTGTCCCGTCGGGTGGCTGATTCGCAATTCATCAGCACCAGAACAATGCATTATAATGTTTCCTCACCTTAATTTGAATTATTTTTAGTTTTAATATTTTTTATATGCGTTATATTAATACCACGTCTGCCGAAGGTGGACTTCAAAGAAATGTTTTACAATTTCAATTTTTCGTGATACATTGTTCATTATCTGGAGATTAAATTAAATCAATAAAAATATCCAGTTTTCATTGCTGGGACAAAGATAAGTATTTCCTAAAAATTGTTTTCTTAGAGACTATTGTAGAACTTTATTTAGACTTGATGATACTCATATGCAAAAGAGGTTGATTAAACAGAAACAATTCAGAGAATTAAGTGTACAAATATTTTTAGTCAAACGTCTTCCTTTCCTTGAATGCTAATATTATTTTGTTAAAGAATTAATTGAACTTTTTTTCAAAAACACGACCTCAATCATCTTCAAATATACTAATCGTTTTTAAGTAAACTTATTTAAATTGTTTTCAGTATCTTGATATATTCTTTTTATAATACTTTTTTATATTAGTAACTAAACGATTGTGAATATTTAATACATCTTTTGGATAATGCCAGACTAAATTACGAAGGAAAATTGATTAACGATATATTAATTGCGTAAAAATATCGTGTGGAATTTTATTATTTTTTTTAAACAGCGTTTTTTTTTAAAAAAACAGCATTTTATTTACATTTTAAATTATAACATTCAAGGCATCTCCAGTAAAAATTAAGTAGAATGAGTTTGTGCGTGAGATTTGTTCCTCTATAAGACAGATTGTTGACTTAGAGCAAACGCTTTAGTGCATATATGCTTTGTTGAAGTGGGAAATTGCACCTTGAAGCGAACTTTTTGAATTTTCGCATGGAATTTTAATGAATTGAAAATTAAGAAATATTTTGATTTCTTTACCACGATAACTACCATAAAAAATATTTTGCAAAACTGATTTTTACATCATTTTTAAATTCAAAATTACATTTACTTGTCTCACATTTTTTTAAAAAAATTTGACAATCTTCAAAAAGAATATTTAAAAAAAAATTATTTCAACAATTTCATTTTTGTAATGAAATTGAAACTGTTTAGATTGTTTCATCAAATTTATCTGTGATTCTCTTCCCGTGTTAAATAAATAAGAATAATCTTTTTTGTTATATGCATAATTCATATGAGGAATTAAAAAGATAAATTAAATTACCACAAAAGACAACACAGTATTTGAAATAAATTATTATATTGGATAATTTTATACCGAAATTATACAGCGCAGAATTTTATCCTATACTGACGACTGAAATTTGTCTTCTGCCTCTAACTCAATTTGATTAAAGCGGATTTACAATTCTAAACATTTTCATAAATTATAAAAAAAATCGCAATTTGAAATTATTTCTTATTTTATGACAAAAATTAAATAAGTAGAAAACACTCAACTTGATGTCTGTGAACCAAGAAGACTTACACCATTCTTCTTCTCAGTCTCACCCTAGTTCTCATCTTTCGCCGGTTAGATCACCTTCCTAAAAGCTTTGCATTTTTGCTCAGCCAACACGGAGCGCAGCTGGAATTTTAATGAGAAGTTAACTTTCCTCTTTGAAATTCAAAAGCGAATAATGTATCCACAATCACCGGGATCATCCAAGAGATCTTGTTTCTCCTACTGCAAGGCTAAAGGTATATTATTTCACAATTTATTCTGCCCTATCCCTTTGGTTTTAATTGAATACATTGTCTTCTCTGAAGAATACATTCTTATATATATCCACAGCTTATTTTTGCAGAAAATAATATTAATTTTTCAGGTCAAATATGCTTTTCAACAGTTTTTCTCAATGCTTTTTTATGTGCCTTTTTTTATGTGTGTGTTCCTATAATAGCTGTTCTATTTACCATGATTTCTCATTTTACTCTCTCAAATACGCAGTGTTGAGAAATTATAATAATCGTCAAAAAATTCGAACCCGAAATTTCAACGAATCTCCGCATTTTAGATCTCTCTGAATTCGAAAAACACATTTTTGGAAAATGTCTGTCTATCTCTCTATTTGTTTGTGACAAATATAACTCAAAAACCGCTTTCAGCTATACAAATGAAATTTGGTATACGATCTTTACATCAAATGTACAGATTTCTATCAAATTTTGAGTGAAATCTATTCAGAGGAATTCCATTTATCTGATTGCCCAAATATAATTTAGCACGATAACTACAAAAAGTAGAGAGCTAAATAGATGAAATTTAGCCTTCAGATGTAATATTTTTAGTATAGATTCCTACCAAATTTTGCACGAAATGCAAAAAGGGTTTGACCGTCTGTCAATCTGTTCTTTCAGGTGCATACAAACGTGATACCTGAAAAACGCAATGACTTAAATATATCAAATTTTGTGCTTGATTTTGTGACTTAAAATGAAATTTCGTGACAATTTTTTGTTTACGTCGGGTGGGATGAACGTAATCTAAACGTAATCGATCTAAATAACGATGAACGTAATCCTGTAATCTAAATTCGATTTTCGGAGTTTTTTTCTTATCTATCATTTCAGCTATGACACCTTTTTTTTCGTGCACACCTCTATGGCACGTGTACCACATACTGTGAAAATTTCTGTAGAGGACCTAGAATGTATAGTAGATATGTAATTGGACTAATCCAGTCCAATTATTTTTTCATTCATTCAACAATGTAATTAAAATAATCATCGGATTTTAATATTATAAAGGCCGTTTTTAAATATAAAATACACTCTTTAATCTAAATGGAAAATTAAAAATTATGTGTTAAATTTTTATCTCCCTTCTTCCGTACTTCAACTGCCTGATGAAAAGTAAGCCCATTCTCAAATTCGGCAGTAAAAAAATAAAAATAAAAATAAAAATGACGCTTCATAGCCACATATCTCAAAATGGCGATTAGCAAACAGAGTTACTCCACTTTTTTAGACTATGTGAAATCTAATCTTCATTGCTTGTTTTCATAATTTCAAGTATCCCAAATAGACAAGCCGGATCACGAACATATTCTGCATTCAAATGAAAAAGAAAAACTGGTGAAGCTATTCGTAAAAAAGAACTGGTGATTTTGTTAAAAAATGTAGTTGATAGAATTGGAAACCATTTTGAGCTTAATCCACAGAAATCAACATTTTGCGTCAATCATGAATGTTTCAAAATTAATTGTCTGGAAGATCCGTTATTGCGAACTACAGCTGAAATCATTCGGTATAGAATTACAACAAACAATGTAACTGTTCAATTGAATGTTCTAAGGTCTCTAGAAGAAAGGGACTACTGAATAGATGTATTGCTCAACAACAATAGTATACATTTCAATTGTATTAAATATATATTACCGGCATCAGCATTTTATGATAGCCATGAATGGTCCACAATTAATTGTTTGGAAGATCAGATATCGCTCATTACAGCTGAAATCGTATTATATAGAGTTAGAACAAACAGTTTAACATTTCAATAAAATGTTCTTATGGCTCTGGATAAAATGGTTTGTCGAACAGATGAGTGTCGCTGAACAACAAGAATACACAGTTTGACTATTTTAAGCACATATCACTGAAATCAGCATTTTATGACAACCATGACTGTTCCACAACTCATTGTTTGGAAGATCATATATCGCCCATTGCAGCTGAAATCGCTCTGCATAGAGTTACTCCAACAAATGAAGGTCTTCGTCAGCAAAATGCTCTAAAGTCTCTGGAAAAAACTGAAGCGCAGAGTGTGAGTGTCGAGAGGACAGGATGTAATTCATGAAAATAGAAACCATTTTAAGAGCAATCCTTAAAAATCAGCGTTTTGCTCTAATCGTAAATGTTCTTCAACAAATTGTTTGAAATATTTGGTATCGCTGTTTGCCAATTACAGCTAATATAATCCTGTATAGAATTACGATAACAAACGTAGCTCCTCGATAGAAAAAAGCTGGAAATTTGCCGCGCATATCAACACGTTCTATTATTAACTGTTTGGAATAGAGAATTTAATAAAATCTCTGGTAAACGCTGTACTACCATATAGATATGTCTCGATGAACAATAAGAAGATATGACGCAATTTTACATGTAGAGTTGCAACCTATCTAGAATTAGCAGAACCCAGACTTATCCTACTTGTCCAGAATTGCACTCAGAATTAGGAATCATTTCGAACGTAATAAATAGAAATCAGGTATTCCGCATTAACCTACTCATTCCGTTGCTAATTCATTACCAACTGTTTTGAAGATTTTAACACCACCGATTACAGCTAAAATAATTTTGCACTAAGTAATGACAACAAACGGAGCTCTTTGGCAATAAAATTCACCACGTCTGGAAATAATTCGACACTCCGCATTGATATATATTGCGCGACAGAAACAGGATAGGTAGAACATTTGCAAACAATCAAAATAAAATTTAAAATATTTCTCTTTCTTATGAAATATAAATCGCCTTTACCGACCAATTGATTTTCCGGGAATACTATTTGTGCTTAATTTCATTTAAGCCTCTTACACATAAATTGACGTTCTTAATTCCTACAACTATGTATCTACAAGTTGTAGATACATAGTTGTATATGTGCATCAAATTGACGATACATGTATATCAAATTATAATACACATTAAATTTGTATTATCTTTGTCGCCTTACAACTGCTCTGCTTATTGTGCTAATGAACATTTTAACGGAATCAAACTCCACAGTACCATTAAAAATGTAACTATATAAATAATTCTTCTTCTAAGTGAACTTTGCCATTTGTGGCACGTTGATTTTCGCTTCTCTTTCTGATTCCGCATAGAAGTTGCTTAGGTAATAAAAAGACATTTTCTTATTCAGCTTTTAACAATGTAAGAACGCCAAAGAATTAAATATTTGACGGAGTAAAACTATTCGAATTTCATTGCAACAATGAAAATTACTGTTGAAAATGATATTAAATTTTTTTTAAAAAAATGACAAAATTCACGAAATAATTGTAAGGTAACTAAATTAATATGATCAAAAATTTAAAATTTTTTAATGACTTAAAAATTATTTTTTATAATATTATTCTCGGAAGAAATCACACAAAATAAATCACTATCAAAATATGGCTTAGTTTTAAATCAATTAATTTTAAAAAAAAAAAAACTCTCGTTTCAACATAGACACATTCTCAACTTTCAGATTTATTTATGTCAAATGTTGTTGCTTTAGAATAACAATCTAATATTAAGAGAGTCACACAAACATGCGTATAATTTTTTTAATTGTTATTAGAGATTGTTTATTTTCATAAGGAATATAATGAATTTAAACTTGTTTATTTTTCTTATTATGTACTCTGTATTTTAATACAAAGAAAATAACTGACGATTGACTATTTGCCAAAAATTACACTACATAATATATTGATGAACAGCTCAAATAAAGTATGTAGTAGATTACAATGACATGGAGGTTAAATACGTCTAGAATGAAATAACAAAATGAACAAATTCTAAAAAGGTATTGCAGAAATGCCACAGCGAATAGTTTCATACGCAGTTTAAAAAATTCAGAACGAACGAAAAATATAATTGCTAACAAGATGTAATTAGACAAAAGTAAACAATTATGAGAAATATAAAAATCAATTTAAATAAATATAATCAAATAAAAATTGTACCAAGGCAGAATACACCACAGAAGAAACATAAAAAAAGGGAGAGAAGTCGATATGTAACGAATAAAACGTAAACAGATGAAATAAAGGAATGAAAATGTAATTACAATAATAATAATAAAGAATATATTAATAAAAGAAAACTCTCGCAAATAATTTCAAATAAAAAAAAAGCCCAATTCGTCTGAAACTGATTATCGACGTTATACCAGTTAGCATCGCTTGATTAATATAACGTTTGAATTAATAAAATATATTGAAATGTATCATTGATAAATATACCAAAATGTATATTCAATAAAATTGCCAAAAATTTGTAATTTTTAATAATTTCTAATTGTAAAATATCCCTTTAAAACATTCAAAATTAAATAATTTTTGTTTTTATTCTTTAAATTAATTTAATTATTAACTTTTTCAAATATGGATAACTTATCAAAGCGTATAGTTAATATGCAGCCAAATTTTTGTATAATTTATTGTAAAAAAATTAGTCAATTAACAGACATCATCAAATAGTAATGATAATTCATTTTGATCCTTAGTTATTCAATTTTCAAATGTTCTCTTATTTCCTAATCCAGTTAATTCTACGCGGGTTTTATAAAACTGCTGGTCTCAGCATTTTCTCGAGCTCCGAATGAAAGGATAAAATTTCTTAATGCTTAAAATATTTTTTTAGTGATACATAAATCCCTGTCTTAAATCAACTAGCGTCAAAGAAATCCCTATCAAAATCTTATAGTAAAACCACTGAAGGGAAAAATTTCAGTCTCTTTTTCTCCGGTGTCGCGATGTAGACTTACGTATTTCCTACTGCTTACTCTGTATAAATTATACCTGGGAAATTAAATATATCGAAGTTAAAATATCAAAAGATTTTTCTTTTCGGCCACGTAATTGCTAAAATATATTGACAATATATATATATATATATATTCAAATAATATATATATCTGTCAACATATTTTAGCAGCATAGCATATTTTTAACATATATATATATATATATATATATATATATAGAGAGAGAGAGAGAGAGAGAGAGAGAGAGAGAGAGAGAGAGAGGGAGAAGAAGAACAAAAAGTAAAAATCGCAACCTGAAGTGATAAAGTACAAGGAAAAAAAAAAAAAAAAAGAAAAAAAAAGAATTTATAATTTAAAACCTGGGTAGGGCATTTCTTCATGAAGAATTCTACATTAAATTTTATATTGAGGTGAACATTTGTTATTAAATTAATTTCAGTATTCAAACCAGAATTTTAGAAAATGATATCTATTGTCCGCGAAATTATCTGTTTCTTCGTATAACATTTTTTTAGTAGATAATATGCAAATTATCATTTCGACCCCGATCATGCATCAATCACAAAACCTCAAAATGTCATACATTAACTTTAATGATCGACCCAGAAAGACGATACGGTATTTTTGCGAAATCCATCAACCCACATCACCATTCATCGAAAGTTTTATTTATTTACATTTGTTTTTTTCCGTGTGTCCCATTCATGTTCCGATCTCACCTTATAATAATACCCACAATAAAAAACATGATGGAGAGGCGAAAGAAGGGAGTGGCCGTTCTGCTGGCACAGCGAATCATTAGGGTATACGTCATTGTTATCTACTGTTGCCAAATGCTGTCTAATAAATTCCAGGCGGCCGGTGATTGAAGAGCGAAATTGTGCTGTAATTATTTATGAGTTTGAGTGAGCGAAGAGCGAGGAAAAGACTACCGCACATAATTAATATGTACTGGAAACCTGTTGTTAAAGGTCTTCACTTTTCAGGAAAGAACAGATTTTGTCCGCCCTCCGCACCATCTCTCTTCCTTCAATTCTGTTTCCTCACTGTTTCCTGATTGAGGAAGGCTCGGGGAGAGAAAGAAACGGACTCCTCTCTTATTTGTAGGTCATGATCCTGAAAATGAAGAAGAAAAAAAGAATCGTTGCTGAAGATGGTGTAATCCTTATGTCCAGCATCGAGAGCAGGTGAAAATAAATGCTATGTATGCTAAGCGATAAATTTACGAGTGAAACAGTTTATTGCATATGATAATAATACTCTTTGCCTTTTCATTCACATAACCAATAATGGTAGTTTTATTACAATAGACAAGTATTAAAATACTTATCTATTCCTGTTGTTTTTTTCCTTTGCTTTTATTTTTTTTAAAGTTTCTAATTTTATTGTATATGTATATATATATATATATATATATATATATATATATATATATAATGATATTTTAAAATATAATTTAAATCTTAATTATTTTCCAAATTTTTATTTTAAATTAGCCCATGTTAACATCATTCTAAAACGTTCTCTTATTTCCTAATCCAATTCCCACTTTATTATTTAATTAATTCTACTAGAAAACTGATGACTTAAGCATTTTCGTACGCTTAAGGATAGAAAAGGGATCAAAATCCTTAATGCTGAAATCATTCTTTTAAAGATACCTAAGATTCCCTTTCGTAAATCGACAGGTGTAAAAAAAAATACCTGTCAAAATCTCATAGTAAAATCACTGAAGGCATACGTTTTTGTCTCTTTTGCTCTTGTTTCGCAATGTAGACTGACGCGTCTCTTATCGCTTTTCCTTTGGACAAAAATTATGCCTCCTCCATGTAAAATTCATCGAAATTAAAATTTCAAAAGTTTCCTCTGTTCGGCCAAGCACTGTTAAAATATGTATATAAATATAAATATATACATGCATTTTTTCCATCAGTAATTCCTCTGCTTTTTCGTTCCCGGAGCTCCTAAATAATTTTGATAGTTTTATTACAATAGACATATATGAAAATGATTATTTTTCCCCTATTCTTTCGTATTAAATATGTTACCAAAAAAGAAAAAAAAATTCGCAATTTTTAATTGCTTGTATACATTTTTTTTCTTTTACTTTGTCGTAATATAGTTATAAATTATTAATTTTAAGTAAATCATCATGAAGTGAATTCATGTTCTTTAATCCATTTTTTATGATTTTAGGTAACGCACTGCTGAATATCCGCGACGTTATAAATATTTCTTTATAAAAATGAAATGAATAGACCTGAATATTAACGGCGTACTAAAGAGAACAATGCTCTCAGTATGTTTTGCGTCATATCAACTGGGTAAAATAGACAAATGCATAGGGTCCCACAACTTTAAAGGGTCAAAAAGCTTTGAGATTTTTTTCTTGTATTTTTTCAGGATAATTTAATTTCGTAGTTTCATTTGATTCATAAGAACCACGTACTAGAATCTTTTCACATTGTTAGCAAATTTGTTTAAATTTCAGAACATTATTCTTAGGATTCAAGAAATAACTTCCAGATGTTTAAACTTTTTTCCTGTCTATTGATAAATTAGCTGATAAATCAACAGTTCTGGCAAACTTTGTATTAATGTATGCAGATTGCGTCAAAAGCTGTTGCAATCTTTTAAAATTATTTTGTTGAAAATTATTACTTTTAATTTCTTTTACACTCCAAATTCGAGACCAGATATGTTGTAGATGACCAACAATTAAATTTTATTTTTCAATCCATCATAATATTTGCTACTTGAAAACTGTAATATACATATTAAATAAAATCAATAAAAATAATCTGATTTAGATGTCCAGAAGGGGAAGGAAGCCCCAGAACATGCATTGCAATAAGTCCCAACGGGGTTTAATCTGACCCTACATATCATCTATAAGTGTTCTGCTCTACTAACTAGGAGTGAAGAAGATTAGATAATCCTGAAGCCTTAGAAAATAAATTTAGATTACATATTTGGCAACTGCTGCTTCGAATGATGTAGAGGTCACGATGCTGTTTCTCGTTTAAGCATGTGCGATTCGGAGCCAAGAAAATAACTATCTTATTTCTAATAGAATCGGGATATCAAATAAGGAAAAGTTGGTGTTTTCAGGAAGTTAAAAATAGAAAGATATTTTGGTGAATTTTCTGTCAATGAAATACTTATATCACATGAGATTTTCCCATTTTGTCAAAGAAATTCTTTCGAAATAGAACAGAAGGCAGATGAGTTTTAGATGATGGTACCGTAACTTAGTATGTTTCAAGGTGCTCATGATTCATAACCTATTAGGAACAATACTAAAATAATGATTCATCATTCCAAAAAGAGACTCAAACTTATAATTCGAAATCTCTTATAGGACCATTTACATGATTCATATTTTCTGACATCTTGCAGGATTTTAGATGTGTATAGAATATTAGTGCTTTAATCAATACAATAAATTTATCTTTTTAGGAAGCCTTAAAAATCAATTTTAACAATGAAAAAAATCGATAAAAAGTTTGTAGCAGGTGTGCTTCTATGTGATAGACAATGACGATTGATCGAGTTTGGAAATCTTCTCTTCAGGAGCTAGCTTCACCATGCCCGTCCAATTACAGATCTATTGCTCGATAAATCTTCATAGAAACCATATGCCAAGGCTGCAAGGGAGCTTGCCTTTCTAGATACTGCGGAAATTTATATCTTGATATTAAATTACCATTTATAAGAAAGCTCCATTTAAAATGAAAAGAGAAATGATGTCACAATAAGATTTGAAAATATTGAGAATTCTCAATAAATTTTGGCTACAGTCATTGAGAACTCATGCTGAGTCGTTTCGTTAAATTATTCTGCATACGACTTTTATGTATTAAATTATTGACTCATTCAAATAGGATTTTGAAACACATCAATATATAATGTGCAATCAATAATGATTATGCTGTGCGTTATAATTAATATTTTTATTGTTTTTTTAGATTATTCACTAATTAATGTAAACAAAATACGTATTCCGTAATTTACCGGTGGTCACCGTATTTTCTTATATGTTGTCAATTGAATTGCACCCGTCTACAATTAGAAAGAAATCATTTATATTATTATAGATATTCTATTATTATTATAATTATACTGAAAGAATTAAACATGGAATATGATTGCCAAGCAAAACACGTAAAAAGATTTCATCCAAGAACACACCACTAAAAATTTCATAGAAGCAAAACAACAATTTAACAATTTTAATTTTACCAATATATTCTTTCAATAAAATTTGGTTAACCCTTTTCTTCATATTAAAGCTTAATAATTAATATTGATTTCCAGTTGTGATGTTCAGATTCAAAGTAAACTATTTTATCTATCTCATATTATGTTTAATGCTTTATTTTTAGTTATTGTATTGACATGTTTATGGAAAAAGTTACAAGCATGTTATCAAATCGTCTCTTACCCCCCTCCCCCGAGAATGAGAGAGGAATCTGCAGGTCCTATTCTTTTCATAATTTCAAGGTCAAATGGTTTGAAGATTGCAACACTTTCTCTATAAATGCTCGTTTATGAATAATGGTAACAATTATTCAGAGTCTAATTTTTAATCTAGATCAAACCTGAAACCGTTTTCATTTAATAACCAAGCAAGACTTGGTTTTAGAGAATCAATTGGCCATCCAGGAGGAAAACACTCCAGCAAAAAGGAGGCCAAATAATAATTAATATATATATATATATATATATATATACAGGGTAGTTATAGTTAAACTTCCTCTATAAACAGCATCATATAACGCAAACAGATGAACGGGTTGCAGTGAAATTCGGTATATAGACTATACATGAAATGCGTTCACGAAATTTCGAAAAAAAAGTTCACAAATGCCCGCCAGAAGGCGCTTTTTCCTTAAAAACATTAAATTTAACACAATAAACTACCAAACGGAATACAGAAAACAATATTAACAATCCAGAACAAGAATTATGAGTAATTAAAACCGGAAAAAGCTGTCAAATCTAGGGAAAAAATGTCGAGATTTGCATGCTTGCGAAGAGGAAGCTTTATGCAAAAGAGGTTAGGGTAAGAAACGTTTGCAGTCGTTGTCATGTTTTATGTCGATGTTTTCGGCTGTAATGATGACGGTATTGTGGCGTTGAATGACTTGAATGAAGAACTCCATAACACTTCATGTGGAAGCATTACAACTGATCAATTACGATCTGCTGTTGATAACACTGTCCATCGACTTGAAATTTTGCAGGTGAATGAGGGTGGTCACATGGAACACCTTTCTTTGCATCATCCTGGACACAATAAACAACTACTCATCTTGTGCAATTTCGTCCTAATCTGTTCTTGTTTCTGTAAATTAAACCAGTTTTTTTTTCCTTAAACAGCGTACTGTTATTTTTTCCTTTCTTTTACTTAATAACGATAACAAGGTGATCAGAAACTAGTCATTAAACTTTAATATTGTTTCTGTATTCCATTTTGGTTGTTTATTGTGTTAAAATTAATGTTTTTTTAGGAAAGGCGACCTCTGGTGGACATTTCGGAACTAAAAAACTTTTTTCAAAATTCCATGAACGCATCTTGTGTATCGTCTATATACCAAATTTCGTTGCAATCCGTTCACTCGTTTGCGTTGTATAATGCTGTTTACAGGGGAAGTTTAATTATAATCACTCTGTACAAAAAAAAAGATATTATAAAAATAATAAATAAAGGATAGTAAATTTTGAATTGCTGAATTTTAACAGGGTTAGACAAAACATACATAAAAATAATTATTACAACAAAGATAAAAATAAAGATTCTAACAAATATTTACATATAATAATGATAGTCTACAAAGATAAAAAAGAACTTTACAGAAATTTTGACCATACAAAAGCACGTGAGTAACATTACTTAGGACGAAAAAATAACACAAAAGCACAAAAAAAAAAGAACGTGTTTTCAAATCCAAATAAGTAAAATAAAAATGTGTTCAAAACGCAAAAGTGAATTAACCCTTTATTAAAAGGCAGAAAGAAAGTTACATTATAAAAATTATATACAGATAATTTATTAATTATATATACACATGTTTAAATGAAATATGTTAATTATAAAAATATATTTATATACATAAGTCTATAAATAAGCTACTTAGCTAGCAATAAAGGATAAAAAGTATTTAGTTTTCCAATCATAATGAAACTATTAATAATTAAATAAAATTAAATGAAAAAAATAATAAAAAAAAATTATGAGCCTACCTCATATTTGATATTTAAAAGTCAAAAACGGATGCAATTACTACCTCTTTTTTCTATTATGCAATATTTAATCTTTTATATATAAATTCAAAAAATAAATAATGAAGAATATAAGTATACAACTAATTAAATAAATAAAAAATCTCACTTATATAATTTCCATAAACATATTTTACAATCTAGAATAGTCAACTGCTCAGCCAATGGCCATTTTAATTTTTCAAAGAAAGGTTAATTCCCTGAATTCATAATTTGATCATCAATTTGTTGGAAATCTCACAAAGCTTTCTTATCCTGTATAGTGACGCATTGTTTTGTAAAATATTATTGAAATATATATTTTTATTTTAATTTGACATTTTAGTCAAATGAAACCTAAAAGTAAAAATATAATCAAAAACACAGTGACCTGTTTCACCAATATTTCAGCAAGAACAAATAATTATCTGAGAAATATAAAATGGTTTAAGGTAAACAATAAAAGGACTGTAAAGTACGTCAAGTATTTGTTAGGAATCAACATCTCAAGATTAGGAATTGAGACATATTCATTAATTCTATTTCCAATTTCGTAGCTAAGCCAAAAAAATTGCAATTGCTTTAAAAGATTATGCTTTAAATTTTTTCTTCAAAACAAATAAGATGTGTGGAACACCATGGAATTCTTCAATTTCATTAGCTAATTTTGAAAAGTAATCTGACATCTCATTGCGTAGGTTTCCAGTATACTCTTTCATCCAGGATAAGGCGGCGATTTCAGAGTTATGAAATATTATTCATATTAAAAATGAAATTTGATTTACATATAGAGTAATTTAATAGCTGAACAGCTGAAAGACTATTTGTGTAAATATTTGCTTTATAACCGCTCTCTAAAGCCAGGTTCATCGCAAAATACATCACCGAGAGTTCAGCTTGATAAACAGCATTATACGATTTAAAGTTAAACCAATAAACTTATGGTAAAATATTGTTTTTGAAAGTACACATGGTAGACCCAATATTGTCACCAATCCTGGTACACCCATCCTTGCATACCTCAATATGAGGATTCAACACTTTTTCAGGTAATTCAAATATTTTTAAATTAGCTGAATCACCCTAACTGAACTTATTTGGATCAAACTGAATCAAAACCTGAATTAAATATAGAACCAAATCTGTAAAAACGTTCAACTCAAATATTTATTTTAAAAAATTATTTTAACCTAAATGCAATAGGCAATTCCCATTAGTATATTCAATGAATTGGTTAGGAAAGCGCAATATGCTTTTGTTAATTTAAATAAAAGTACTCTTTGAATGGTTAATAACTTTTAATTTATTATTCAATTAGTTCAACGCTCCAGACATCAGCGTCATAAAATAATGGACTTTTGATAATTAAAATGCAGTATCCCTTAATAAAAGTGGGATATGCGTCCCAATCAGGGTCCATGAACCTCCTAAAATGTTACAATTTCATAAAAGTCCAGAAATTAATTAGGAAATCAAGAATTTTCTATGTGTCTGAGAACCGTTTTCTTCAAAAATTGTTACAATATTTGAAAAAAAAATTACGAAAGCATCCTGTCCTATATTTTCTACTGTTATCATTAAATTTTTTTTATCTATATTAACTATGAGGAATTTTATTTGCCATCGAGGTTTTTTGTAAATAGCATTAAAGAATACTTCTTTTCACTAATTCTGGCAGATGAAACACATTTCAAATGATTATCGTGATGAGAGCCTTAATTAATTTTGAATTCACACTCGATCAATTTCTTCAAAATTAGAAAAAATGGCGAAATAACAGTACAAATCCATACTTACCATATGGAAGGGCAGTTGGCATACAATAACACAGAATACCCCCACGAATGCCTTAAATAGTTTAATTCATATTCAGTCCACTACATTGTCTACCTTCTTCAATATTAGATATAAACAAATCTATAAAAACAATAATGCCATGAGAATGAAATGGACCGTGTGCCTCATTTAATTTTTATTCACATTCGATTCCCAGCTCAACTCTTAAATATGCAGATAGAATGAATGCAGATACAATAAAAATGCAGATAGAATGAATGCAAAATATTACTTAATACACACATTACAAGGGTGATAATTTGACCAACTTTTTAATTAAACACATGGAAAATTGAGATACTTTATTTCGCAATTGGTTGTTGGCATTTACCAATCTTTTAAAGAGAGTATTGTTAGAACAGCTTTAATCTCCATATAAATTCTCACTGGGACTATTTTTTGAGATCTTGAAAGCCATCCAAATGCTAGAAATTCCATAAAAACTTTTATACTCCTCACTGCAAGTAATGATGTAGAGCATAGTTATATTGGTAGATATTAGGAATATTCGATAAGAAATCCGATAATTAAATCATCCTGAACGTTAACATGATCTAATACTGAAATATAAATCGGTAGGAGTGTGAGAGGTCTCAAGTACATTGAACTAAATGCTCTGCAAACTGTTATATCAGTACCATCTGTTTGTAGACTGCATCAATCAAACGAGAATCATCCATCATAAATAAACTCTGCCACAGTGAGAAAGATGGAAATGTGATTCGTCTAATCGAGTAACAATTGCATAGTTCTGAATGGCCTTAGGGCAGCGAGATATTGCAAAACTGAATAAATCCTGGATTTGAGGGATGACGGACTGATTGCAGTTCCTCTATTGGTTCTTGGCTGCTATTTTTTTCCCTTAAGCTGAGAATAAAGTCAGTTGCAATCCAATTCAGAGTATAATTAGCCTGCCAATATCTTAATTCTTTAAAGCCCTGGAATTGGTGAGCATATCATTTTGCATCCCTCATAAAATAACATTCTCGTATCATAATATAACTTTAACAGGAAACTACTGGAAACTACTGGAATATCTTTAATAACTGTATTAAAGATATCAGTTATTTAAGAGAGCAAGTCATTTATACTAAATAATTGTTGATATATAGTTTTGAAGTTTACTTTTTATGCGTTGTCAACATAATTTTGAAAGCAACTTTTAAGCTTTAACAATGAGGATACGCAATTTGTCATGTGCCCGCATTACACTATTATATCGATACATTACTTCCTCAAAGCTAGCTTTCTTCTTTCCAAGTTAATTTTTCTCTATTATTATACAGCAAAGAATTAGATCAAAATTTCCATTCATTTTATTAGAATAAATGATTTAGATTTCTCTCAATGCCAATTATTTCTCGGATATCAAGTTCTCTAGAGGAATAAAAATGCGAAATGATATCTCAGATACTTCATGTATTTAAATTTTATTAATGAATTTGACACGATTATCTTGAACTTATTGCCAAAAGAATTTCTAAGAAAGCTAAAATATCAAATGAAGTCAACCAGAATATCGGAATTTAAAACTGTGACATTCTAGATATTAAAGGGGATAGAAGAGTCTATTACAAGGTAGATTTCTCAATCTTGCCACGAACATATATTATGAGAAATAAAATCCCTTAAATAGAATTACATATATAGCAATGCAACTTTGTTGAATGTGATGCCTTCCCAACAACACATTCAAGGAAATTTCACTAAACAACAAAGCCATTAACCAGCTGCAACAGCATTATTAAGTCGCCAAGGGAGCCAAGAGCTTTCTATTTATACGCAACTTCTTATCCTAGTACTCGAGGTATCTGTTCGAAGGAGTTACGCCAAGTTGAGAGAGTATTTCGAAAATAATTCTTTTTCTTATCAGAAGCGTTTAGTCACTTAACTGTTAAAACCAAGGATATAAATAGCTTTATTGAAGAATTTATCAATATTCAAAAGAATTATAATACTGAATGTGCTTGTTCATTAAAGCAGGAGACTGAATATTCTAATCTTTGTGAAAGTAGGGAAAGAGAGTTTAGAGAAATTATTTTTAAATTTAAATCAATTTTTTTTAGATTTTAAAAAAATAATAATTTTTTTAAGGAAAATTTAACGAAGATGTATTTTCCTTTTTTTTTTTTTTTTTTTTTTTTTTTTTTTTTTGCATACTGACTTGTTTTGTAATCGAGTATTTATTTTGCATATTTTCATTGCGAATAATGAGGTCAAAAATCTGATTTGTTCACAAATTTTGTTAATTACATCGTGTTTATTTAAATATAGATACCGAGTTAATATACCCATGAACTTACCGAAGTGGACTTACCGAACGATAAATGGTAAGTCCACTGACAGATTTTGTCCAAAAAGTTTAACATTCACCAATAATTTGATTGTTAAATTATATTCTAATTTTCATCCATTTAACTCTTTGTGTTTTTGAATTTTGAGACGCACACCAACAGATTTTTTGCCAATTACATATTGTAGAAAATTGTTATTTCTACAAAATTACTGCCAATTACTGTCAATTATATTTTGTAAAAATTTATATAGAAATCATCATCTTAGAATCAAGACCCCGTACAAATTTCATTTATATAGCTTCATAGGCATAGTCCAATTTTATAGTTTTTGGGAAGTCTAAAGCATACGAATTCATCAAAATCTCGTCACCGAATTTTTCAAAAGAATTAAAATACTTTCACTTCGGAGACGAAAGAGTTAAAAAAAAAAAATGGTGTCTGGTTAAATCCTTAACGGTTTTTCATGTCGGGGCAAAGAACCGTAAATTCGGTATTGTCATATCAAATTTGGAACTTCTGGGTCACTCCAACCACATAAATGCACAGTGCCACTAGGCATGAAATAAAATAAAAACCTACCGAAGAGGCTTATGCGAGCGAATCCGCTACTTCCTGGTCTTTTGCAGGTAGCCCCCGATCATCGAATTCAGTGGAAAACGCGGGCGGGCGGCATCTGCAGGGGCGGAAAGACTTTGTTATTATTCCATCTGTCAGCGAACCGTCTGGAAACACCGTCATTACATCTTCTCTAATGATGATGGATGCATCCATTTATCAGAACGTGCTAGCCCAGTAATCACAGGGAAGACTGGCAGCCATTTTTCATCCTTCGCCTTCCTCATTCTTTGACCATTTCAAATATTGTGACGCGCACCCCCGGTCTCCAACATCACGTGATTCCTGCCTTCACCCTTTGATTTCACAATAAGGTCGAATTATGATTGATTTCGTTCACCCAGTGATTATCAAAAGGTGCATGGAAGAGGCCCTCTTTTTTCTGCATGCCAGGATGGATGCAGGGGGAGGGGCCTGCTCAATATAAATCTTTGGGAATGAATTAAATTCTTTGGTCATTTACTTCCATCAATTTATCTTCCAGCAGACATAATGATCGATCTTCGGAGGTCATTAGCTGAGCGTTTGAAATGAATTATTTATTGAATAGATGTGAAAATTGAAACATTCTTTAGAGATGTTATCAACGTCAAGGTTTGGATAAGGATGAGCGAAATATACAGATAGTTAATAATTTTCTAGTTTAGACTGTGTAACATTGTAGAAAATAGCAGCTGTCTAATTCAATAGATGCCAAGTTGAAAATTTATGACCTATAGGACTCAATCAAAATTAATAAAAAAGACTTGAATAGTAATTAGCAAAAACGAAAGAAAGCAACAACAAGTGATTTAAAAAATCCAAGTAGTAATCATGACTTAAGACAATTTAATTTTGAATGGCCACTTAATGATTAACATAAATTGTACAATATTATAAGCTTGTATAAAAGCATTTTAGTTTTTTTTTTAAATGCTTGCATATGAAAGCTTGTACTTAGTATCTTACTGTGAAAAGCTGGATAGGATGCATGATGTTTTAAAAAGTAATTTCCTGCTATGATTAACCAGGGATCATATATCTGAAATAGAATATTTTAAAAGAATTGAACTATTACCATAACCGAATCTTGCTTTATCGGTCTGTTACATGTTTTGGTCTACGGAATCATTTTTTATGATAGACTGTCGGAAGCCGACTACCAAATAGACATAACAAGTAATGGTCTTGTGGCTCCAGTGATTTTGGGGTGAGGGAGAAGGGCCCCTGTCGTATATTAATGGTAATCTAATGCTTTCATTTGATCCACACGCCTTATAAATTCGAACTCATTTGAATTAAAACCAAGAAACGTTTAAAATTCAGTTCTTTATTCATAATAATTTTTTCATAATTTCAAATTCACCTATATTATAGTCAGATTATTATTATTATTATTATTTTGCCATTGGCTATCTAACTCACTAGTCAATAAATCTGGCAAGTCTTATATTAAAGTTGTTGGATTATGCTGCAAAAAATAGTCATTTTTTCCCCTATATGTGCAACATTACTTTTAAATTAGCATTTTAATATGCAAATTAGTGAATCCACTAAATGAAAGAGACATTAAATTAAATGATTTGTTATTCCAATTAATAATTATTATTTAAAAATTGTTTATATAGAGACCATACCTAAAGAAAATTCTGATTTTGGCAGTTATAGAAGTGATGGGAATCAGGAACCTTATATGGTCTAAAAGTTACGATGGGTTTTAATCCCTCCCTGTAGACTTTTTCCCCTGTAGACGCAATTTTTTTTGCGTGTAGAGGAACTTGGTATCTTGAAAGAATCTAACAGTGTGATCGCTAAGGAATCATACAGGTGGTTAAAATATTACACGAAATCTTTGCCCATCATAAATTATTTTTAATCCTTGTTGTTTTATACTACATTAAAGTTTGAATAAGAAAGGCGATGATATTTTTGATATACCCTAAATTTTATAGTATATAAATAAATTTCAGTTCCAAGTCGAAATTAGTTGCGCAAACAATTTAAGATATAGTGTTGTTGCACCAAATTTGCTCTTTTTATCTTACAAGGCACGCCATGGAATATTAAATTAAACGTGCATTTGCAGTGCATTTGATGTGTATTACGTGAAAATAAATTGGTGCCATTAGTGACATGTTTATCTGCAGCAAGTGTTTTCAAATTATTAAAAAAGTAAATTAAATAATAAATGCATTTATGGAAGCGATGGAAACAATAAAATAGATTATGATTTTTCTTAGTATTAGTACAACAATATTTTAAAATTTTATTACCATTACAGAATTTGATTGTTATCCTTGTCTGTTTTATTAGTGTTGTTGCAATAACGTGAACAAGAATCACATAATTGAATTTTTTAAAGATATATTTTGTTTTTCTGAAAATAATTTCAACTTGGTAACTAATCTCAATAACACGACCAGTGGTTGTATAGACAAAAATACGTTGAAGTACTTATAATGGATGGGCAATTAGATATTAAAGGTATTTCAACCAATAATAACTTTGAGACACCAGCTAGTAATATCCTACGCAAATAATGTTATCCAATTTCAATCAATGTTCATATGGTTAAGAATACGTTGAGATACCAGTAATAAATTCGCATTCACTATCAAAATTAACATAGTAACATACTTCTTTCTCTTTCTAAAAGTACTAGCCAAGGCAAGTAC
>JAPMOR010099591.1:492824-520974 GCA_026543865.1 Argiope aurantia
TGTTCATAAGGTTAAGAATACGTTGAAATACCAATAATAAATTGGCAATCACTATCAGAATTAATATGGAGCCACCCTTCATTCATGGGATCATCTTTCTTTCTAAATATTAATATTGTGTATGTTACAAAAACTCTTAGAATTGCTAATTTTTATTTTTCCTGCTTACAGTCCATTTTGATTACTTTATATTAATTTAATGAAATGAAATTTTTACACGAATAAACGAATCGCAGTTTTATAGCGATTGATTCAAATATGCTGAAAAAAAATACAACAGAGGGAAATTTCAGAATTTAGTCAATGAACAAAGTGTTGACCAATCGCAGAAAGCATGTGTGTATTAAATAGACAGTTAACTCTATGATAATGAATGTTTACAGAATATTTTCATTCCATTTTCTTTGAAAATAATAGGTTCCAAATACGACAAATTTATCATTGAGAATTTTTCTGCCTTAACGATTTTTAAACCAGAGGCTGCACATAATAGCCCACTAACTTAAATATGACTTTTTTATTTATATAACTTTATTATTAGTTATCATAAAAACTTATATTGCATTCACAACGTTTAAGAAATAATTATTATAAAATTATCGCAGTGTTTGCCAACAGATCAAAACTGGCGAAGACACTCGAACAGAAGTCTTCGGTAAACAATGGTTTTCGGTGCCAAATTTGGCCGCCCCATTAAGATAAACAAATATGAAATTATATAGAAGATCATGACTAAATACAAATTATATGAAATTATAATAAAGAATAAACATGGACACATTGCAATGCATTTTAAAGTAATTTCTATTACAGTTTTCATTTTAAAATGAGAGTAAATACATATCCTATTAGTCTTCAAAAGTTTACAAATTGGCTCAAGTAGGCAAAAGGAAATGCCACCAATTTGGTACTCCGTCTTGGCGTAGTGATTACTATAATGTTGCATTTATTTTTAAAGCTAGACTATAGAGCAAATTGAGAATTTTCTTCAGAAGTGAGTTCGTTTAAAATAAGTATGGTTTCATTTCCTGCAGTTGATTATTTTGAAAACGGAATAGGGTTATCGGGGTTGAGCTTTCAAACTGTGGAGTTTCAGGTGAATATTATCAGCTGGATGATATTTTACTTACAGTCGTTTAGAGATAAGTTGCAAAACATGATTCCTTGAAAACTTCACTGTGCATGCAATTGCAATACACTTTAAATTTGTCATTGGAAATCAAACCTATAAAAAATCGTTTGATTTTTCGACTCACAATGTACTGGATACGAAGTAGTCTTTTACAAATATTATAAAGATTTGCTTAGATCAAAATTAACAATAAATTTAAATCAGCTGCTCTGAAAGAAACGTTTTGTATATTCTTTCCAAGCGTCTTTATAAAATAATGAAAAAAAATTACTTTGCTCATTGTCATCATTACATTACTATTTTAAACAGGTAGACGTTTATTTATTATTTATTAGAACAAGTTTGAGCTTAATTTAACAAGATATGGGGAAGGGGAAATAATTTAGTCTTCCTAATACTATATATAGTAATTAAGGAATTGATTCAAATGAAAATATAATATCTTTTGGGAAAACTATAGCTCTATAAAATCCATTTTTTTTTTTTTTTTTTAGAATTAATGAATACAATGGCGAAGTGAAACGAAAAAATGGCATATGTCTTCCTAACGACAAATACTTTTAGGGAACGAAGTAATGAGAAAACAAAAAAAGTTTTTGAATTTATTCCAAACATATTTGTACAAATAAGAAGTGTGAAAATTGTCTTAATATAATTTTCTTCAGTTATGTTCAATAGCGTAGAGATGTAACTGCCACCTGGTGGATAAATCACCCCCATCTATTATCATTGGTTTAGGAAATATAAATAGGTTCGAGGATGTGGTGTTATTTTTTCACACGATCATCATACTTGGCTTTAAGAAATGACATTGACGGTCAAGCATTTGGTCTCCATGACATCCTCTAAGACTGATGTTCAAGGTATCTTAATCTCCTTAACCCCCCCCCACCCCATTTCATTTTTAGATAGATCATTTCTATAAAATTTTTGATTCTTTTTTCTAATACAATGATTCAAATAGACAAAGGATTCAATTGGTAAATCCATGTTGACAAAATGTCTATCAAAACTTGAAGTATTTGTCACTACATGAAACTGGAGATCATTTAGTGTGAAACAACTAATTTCTATTAAATATTTTGTTCAAAAATGGGATT
Source organism: Argiope aurantia (assembly GCA_026543865.1). Lineage (NCBI taxonomy): Eukaryota > Metazoa > Arthropoda > Arachnida > Araneae > Araneidae > Argiope > Argiope aurantia. The sequence goes on from JAPMOR010099591.1 coordinate 495,057, forward strand.
TAAAAAATCACACGTCAAATAACAACAAAAGTAAAATAATGGACACTCTTGCATCTAAGCATCCCGTTCCCACAATAAGAATTTCAAGCTCAATTTGGCTCCTTTCAAAAGCTTCCATGCCGGCGTGCCCGGCATATTTCCCACCCGATTATGCAACTTTTCCAAGACCCTCGCATCATTAAAAATATTAAAACCTTATATACAGGACATCCATAAACCTTTCAATTCACGCCCCTTCATTTTACACTGCTTTATGGGGATCGAGCCCACAGCACAAAAAGCTTTTCTTCCTTTATTTACGCTTCAACCTATAACTCAGCAGCTCCGGATCACTCAATAGGGTGTGAGCCACCCGAGTCTTGAAGAAAGCTGAAGCCGGGCTATACTTCAAAAGCCCATAAACTGTTCTCCCAAAAAGAAGAAAACTACAGGGGACGCTTCTAAGGCAAAAACGTCATATAAGATATACGTCCTTTATAATATATGTGTGTGTGTATACATGCACATATAAAAGAAGAGGCACTTTTAATAGTATCGTAGGAAACCATAAAGCGGCAACCTTAAAAGGGGGTGGTGCGACATAACGACTTAGTTTACGAGGTCTGCGTTGACATTAAATGACCATAAATTAGCGATTATTGCACAACGAGCCGCTTTAATCTCGTGTAAAATGATCGCAAGGCCCATGCAGTCGGTAGTGCTGTTTATCAAAGTTACAGCGAGCTTCGACCCCAGTCACCTGCTGCTGTTGCTGCTTTTCTTCGGCGGAGTTAAAATTTTAAAACTCTTTGGGAAGGAAGGAGATCGCCATCTTATTGTGCGGAGCGATCTAGTTAGTCTCGCCCGATTGAATGAGAGGTGCTGTTCGGGGTGGGTTGCTAAGAGGAGATAAGTTTTAGTGCGTTTTGAAGAGAGGGGTTGACTGCTTAAAATTCCCTCTGAAATTTATAGACTTTTAATGGCACTGGCGGTGAGATGTTGTTAAAGTAGAAACTTAATAAATTCAGTTGGATATTTTGATGAGAAGAATGCTTAAGGATAGGTTTTGAGTGATGAGATTTTTAGGATAAAGCGTAAGATGTATGAAGTAACACTATACACAGGATGTTTCATTATTGCGTTTACACATTTCCAGATGTTTGGAAACGAGCTACCTTGAATCCATATGGTATTGAAGAATTCATACATAGCAATATCAAATATGATAAAGTTTCCAGCAAATTCTGATTCAATACAGTCTAGGAACACTTAAGAAGTCCATGCCACATTAGTGAATTAGATAGCAGATGCTTCTTAATTCTTTTATATGTGCAAATATGTACACAGGGATTATAAAGAACGAAAGAAATATATATGACGTTTTTGTCTTTGAAAAATTCCCTATGGTGAACGAGATCTGCACTTTCCAGATCCCAGGATCTTCTGCTCTAGACACGATTTCATAGAAGATTCGAATCCAGTTGCCTGTTTTTGTTGGTTTGCTTCAAACGAGTTAAAAAATTAAAAGGCTTTGGGGAAGAAAGGGTCATCTTACTGTGTGAAATTATCTATCAAGAACTCAGCGGACTGAATAGAAAGGAACTGTTTATTTACAACTCGCAATAAGTTAAGAAGAAATAAGTTTTAATGCTTTCAGAAAGGGTATGATTGTTTAAAATTGCCTTTATGAATTTTCAATGGCACTGGTGTTGAGATGTAGTAAAAGAACAAATTTAATAAATTCAGTTTACTATTTTGATGGAGAGAACTTTTGTTCTTTATAACGACACTTGCCATGGACAAGCTCGCTAACAAAGTCAGCGGTTTTAAGCCAAGGGAGCATCTCTTGTCTTTAGTAGCGCCAACTAGGGCCAAGAGTATGTCTTAGCTACTCACGCATCACATTCGCTTGCACAAACAGGGGGGCATATTCACACATCTCACAGATGGAACAGATGAAGAACACCCATGCCCAACCCGGGACTCCAACCCAGGTCGCCCAGACCACGGAGAAGACGCGCCACCCCTATGCCATGGCGCCGGCTGAAGAGAAATCTTAAAGTCAAGTATTGAGATAAGGGATTTTTATTGCAAAAAATAAGAAATATGAACTATCACAATATGTATGGTTTTTCACTGACACTTTTATATATTTTTTCGGAAAGTGGAGTTTTCAAAAATAAATTATTTCAAACCGAAAAATTGTCTTTAAGTCGTGGATGGTGTTGAATGATGTTGATGCTGAAATCCATATTCCAAATCTAAATAGGATTGCAGTAATCTCTTATAAGAATCCCAGCGCTGGAACTGGAGAGTCACTTGTTTGAGCTTCGATTCGATGTAAAATGAACGGTGTATGAAGATCTGGAGAAACCTTTCTCTATGGTAACTAGCGAGCTTCGTGTAGTTCTGCTTTTTATAGTTTTCATTTCAGCAGTAGTTTGTTTCGCCTTATAAATCAAAAGAAATGGGTCAGCATTACAAAGGACGCTAATAATTTTTTTAAACAAATTGGTTTAAACAAATAAACTAATCAAACAGTAATATTGAGTTGAATGGTGTATGAGTATTATACCCTTATTGTAGCTTGCGAATGATGGAATATCTCTCAATATATCAAAACAAATAACTTTTATAATTAAAAAAAATTGATTATCATAATAAATGAAAATTGTGCTGGTCCAATTAGAAATTTCAGAAACTCCTCGTGATCCATGTTATTCTTTTATGAAATAGGCCTTAACCTTCTTAGCAGATGGATAATTGGGTTATAGATCAATCCAAAGGCACTTAAATAATTTCAAGATCAAGTGTAATCCAATAGTAGCAGGAAGGCTATTATATTAAAATTTAATTGTTTATTATTTAAGTTTAATGATATTTATTTATCTTAATTTTGAATGAAATAAATTATTTAATAGTAAATTCTAATATGATGACGTACATTACAGCCATCGATTTTGAAATATTACATAAACATATGTTTCAAATTTAAAAAAAATAATTTAAAAAAAACATGTCAGTAAGAAAATGCCTGACTATGCACGTAATAGAATTACTTAAATTATCAATGATACAGTAAATACCTATAAGCTATAATGTTGTAACGAGGCAATTAACACTTGGAGTATAGTATTATTCATCATCAAATCACACTCAAAAAGTGGCATAAAACACATTAATATTTTCTCTCCATAACGCCGGGCATTAATATTCTCTCCCCTTACATACCGGTCGCTACGCCACTACACGCTGATGGCTTAAGTCATAATAATCCATCAGAGCAATTGTAAAGCTAAATAAATAATTTTGAAATAAAATAGTCACTTAATGTGTTTAGATGTGCTTCATTAATTTAAATATTAAGAATATTATTTTATTAAATAAATATGTAGAATAAAAGAAAAAAATCCTTTTTATAATACAATAGGAAAAATTAATCATGTTTATGATCTAGGATGATGGAATATGAGTTGTAAAAAACTACTATTTTGAAATGATGCCAATTTTTAAGATTGTAAACTATTAATCTCAAAACAGACATTATTATTATTTGTTTTTTTAATTATTTAAATAAGTGAATAATTTCGTTAGGCCATAAATGCTCAAATTCCAAACTGCAATTCTCTTTGGACGCTCAAATAATTTAAACACAGGTTTAACAAATTTGCTAAGACGGGCCTGAACATACAAACATTTTAAAAATGGATTACTCTTAAAATGAAAGTCCAGTTTCTATAAAAGAGTTACAATAATGGAATATCCATTCTTGCTTTAACCGAAATGCTTCGAAAAAATATATTTCTTGTTTTTACTGCTGTATCATTGCTTTTCTAGAAAGACAACGTATTCAAGAATTGTCTAACTAATTCTAAGATTAGCATTTATCTGATTAGATAAAACCTCCTTTTTGCAACTTCACCTCTCATATCTAAATGAAGTCCATCCTTCTTCTAACGTTATATCTTTAAAATCTCTCCTAAAAGAATTTCACATCAATTTTTATAACTATAATAAATTCATAGGCTATTGTATATTTATTTTAATAGCATTCCCTTCTATCCGTAAACCACCCTCATCCATCTTATATCTTCTTCTAAACGAAAATTTCATTTTGCCATCACCAACCTATGCGGCAGTCGTTAATCATATCGCAAATCCCTTTCTAGATAATATCTTTATAGGCAATACAAATCCATCAACAGGGGATTTCTGGCACCACCTTCTCATTTGTTAGCTCACCCGGATATCTTTTCAAGGCATCCGATACCACCGTCAACCTTTCGAAAAAATTTAGTTTAATTGAACTTGAATTAGAGACCAGTTTTGAAGGTCTTAATTTTGAAATGAACAGCGAAATTTTAAACTCTGGATAATGAAAATAGCAGATGAGTTTATATCTCTTTGTCCAATATTTCTCACCAAATCTGCTGAAGGATGTTTGATGGATAACGAATTTAACCTAAATCAAATAGATTCGCGTCTAGAATTCGGAACCAACCAGGTTCTAGACCCGAAGTCAAGACTCTATCATCATGTCGCCCCCCCCCCCCAAAAAAAAAGATAAAATTGCGCCATTTCTAATTCTGAGAGCAGCAAATACCAACTGCCTTAAAAGGAACAACAATATGCTCTTTTTATCTCTTTTGCATGTGATTTGGCTCGGGTGCTGCACACGAACGTGTCAGATTTCAAATGCACTTGTGGCGATTAACCTAATGAAGCGGAGATCATTCTATAAATATTGGCACCCTTATCCCATTTTATCACAGTACATGTGATGGTTCGAATTCATAATAATGAGGAATTAAAGGAATAAGTGATCGTCGTGTATCGTTCGTATTATCATGTAAATGATTTCATCATATCCCATCAACTGATGGAATAATTTGATTTTATACTAACAAAGATAGACAAGAGTTGTTGATTTCATGTTTGATCTTAAGGTACGACAGATCTTCTGTACAAATTTATAAAGAGCAACCAGCAGTCTTATTTCTCATGGCAGAATTCCAATTACAATAGTCAGTGTGGAGCTACGTGAAAGTAATGAAAAAATTAATAAGCGCTCTTCGTTAACTGTGTTTGCTTTAGGTTTTTTGATCAACTTTAGACGGCCTTATGACTCCCATAAATTCATATCTGATACATATTTGCTTTAATACCCTCCCTTCCTTCTCCGAAACCACCCCCCATCCATCACTCATGCACACTGGTTCCTCATCATCCCCTCATCGTTCTCCAAAACGAAAATTTTCACTTTGCCAACACCACTGCTGGAGTTGTTAATCTTGTTGCAAATCCCGCACCAGATAAGATCTTTATAGGCATTACGAATCCATCAACGGGCGATTTCTGGCACCACCTTCTCATTAGTTAGCGCACCCTGATTTTCTTTTCAAGTCGACCGACACCACTCGATCAAGGAACCCCCATCTTTTCGAAAATGGAGAAGAAGAAAAATGAATCATCCTTGACTCCGAGATCAAGAGCCGGGCCGCAGCATCCCGAATCACCATTAATAACAAAGGCGAAGCGGCCATTGGCCAACAATGATGGACGAGCGGTGGGGGCATTGTTAAAGTTTAAAGGATCACGGGCACATACAGCCGATAAGCCTTAACACTCCCCTTTATGTTGGTCGAGGGAGGGGGTGCCGCGGAGATCTCATTTATATCTCCCAGGAACAGGACCCAGCCATTGGTACGACGACTTGTCATTACCAACGAGCCGACCGCCGAGATAGGGTTGCTGGCGGGCAGATCCGATCGCCAACGAATCGCCAATTTGACAACCAAGAAATCTGTCTGAAGTCGGTTACATGGTTAAAAAATTGTATCAGTTGTGTCAAAAAAGTATAGAAGCTATCGCTAGTTCGTTAGAGGATTCAGATTGTGGTTTAAATATTCAGTGATAAATCATACTATGAGATGAACTTAATATAATAGATTGCAACATGGGACAAATACAAAATCTCCTTTGTGATAAACAGTTTTTTAAATATTATTTCAATTAAGTGCTAATTTCACAATCAGGGAATCTATCTGAATTCGGCTGCATGGTTAGAATATTGTATCAGTTGTAATAAAAATATAAAAAAAATTATTGGAACTTGTTTGTGCTGGAAATGTTAAAACTGTAAATCATAATTTGATTGAAATAAAATTTAATTTCAATTTAGTAGATTGCAGAATAATATTAATGTAAAATAGCATTTGTGGTGAAAAACTTTTTAATTTTGTTCAAATTAAGAAAAATTTAAACTATTTAAAAAGACATCACTTCTTTATAAATCCGATAACGAGTGTTATCTGCAGTGATTAGTCAATCAAATTCATGTTTGAAAAATCAATGATAAATCGCATTTTCATTTCTTTAAAATGCAGCTTTTAACTGCATTGTAATATGATACAGCAACAAATATATATATATATATATATATATATATACTTATGCTTTGTGATGAAATTCTGTGCAGTTGAGATGTTTTTAAAGTGAAATAGAAATTGCGTAACATTACCAACCAATCGATATATTCTTGCCAACCGATACACTAAAAATTAGTTATTTGATTTAAAAACAATCTTGTATCAATTTTAATAAAATTTGAAAAGGATTTTAGATAAACAGGCGCAAATTTCAATAATTTATTTTGTTATTAAAGAGAAAATGATGGCTATAACAAAAATTTTATGATGTTCATATGGATCCTAATACAGAATTGGACATTAATAAAATTTTAATCTACAAAGTCATTTCTCAATTATAATTTTCTTTGGTATTCAGATACATTTATATTTTTTTTAAAAATATTGAGCTAAGCAATAAATTAAAATTTTAAAATAGATTGGAACCTCTTGTCCGAAGCATAGTAACATGATAATGTTTTTAATTGATTCGCCAGTTTTTTTTATTTAATATTAATTCAGAAAATTTACTCTTAACTATAGCTACGATAAAATGCACACAAGCATATGTGTTTAATAAAACCAAACCAAAACATTAAAAGGTTTAAACTTCAAAATAAATAAATAAATAAAATTAGGAAAAGTTTTATGTTTAAAAAAAACTGACATTATAAAAGGATATTTTTTATAATTTTAAAGATATCAAAATGTAATTATATATTCCTTACTTATGGAGAAAATAGCATTGAAATTTATTAATTTTTTAAAAACATAGATTAAATTAGAAAGAAAAAATCTTTCTCAATGAGTACCTACTATCGAGAAAGGAGCTATTTGCCAAATCTGGCATGATTAGGGACGGATACTGGCTCAACAGGATGGTGAAGAGTCGAGTAGAATTTAAAATTTCCCCCTTAAATTTCAGTGAATACTTCTAGCACCTGTGCGAAAAGATTTCATTATCAAAATCCTCTCTAAATTTCATTTTTAAAAATTAAACGGTAATTTATAGAAAGTATACTAGCTTATAAACATTTTCGTGTTAAAAAAAACTTGTGCTTGGTATATTATACCAGTCGGGTTACATATTTAACACGCAGGTATAATTTGCAGTTAAAAAATGTGACCAACATTAATTTAAAAATTTATTAACAGCCTTTATAATTATAGTTTAGATTTGATCTATAAAACATTTGAAATACATATTATAATGGCTACAATTTATATAATAATTTTGAAGTTACGATACAAATTTTCAATTTAAATATATTTAAATTTGCAAAAAATTTCACCCGTTTTCAAAAATTATAAAAGCTTGTTGCTTGCAGATGAAGCAAAGAATGACTTCATACTATTCTAAATAAACAAACAAAAATAAAGTGCTGTTTTATATATTTTTATTTCCGAATGTACAAAATATATAGATGCTTTTACATATCCACAGAATTATTTAAGGAATCTTACCTCATTTTGTTGTTACGTTAATATCCGATATTTCTAGAAAAGTTCCATGTTTTTAACTTTCAACAGCTGGGAAGTCAAATTTTTGTTTTTTATTATTACAAATATACAAAATACATAAGTGCCTTTGCATATTCCCGGATGAATTTAAAGACATACTTTATTGTTAAGCCCATATCATATATTTCAAGATGAACTCGCTTAATTTCTATTCCCCATTCCCTACAATTAAATTTCTTATAAAATTGCAGATATTAATTTTATTACGCCACAGACGCCAAACATGATAGCCAAAACGGCGCCGAGGTGCCAAATGTGATATGGGCGCGTGTGTATGATGGAAGCTAGCGATTGTGCGAAAATATATGATCTGTCAAGAGAGGCAACCGTCTGTAATGTAATGGTTGTGAGAGCTTGCCCTCCCCCGTTCCCGCTCCGTCTTTGTCAATGGCTCGACAACAGCTATCTGGACCCGCAACTAGCACGTACCGAAATACAGATAAAGAAAGGAAAAGCGCTATTACTACATCGAGTCAGGGCTTTAAGGGGAAGGTGGTGCCCAATGAAGTGAAGAAAAAAGTATAAACACTCTCTTCAGTCATTTCACAGATGAATAAGATCATCACAATTCTGGGAATAATTAAGATTTAATTATAATTAATAACAAATTTTGAATTATTTTTTTAATTTAGTTCGTTTATGGCAAGCAAGTGTGATAAGGTCTTAGATCAGTGTTTTGCTATTTTTTTAAGTACCATAAAGAAAATAATAATTTAAAAATTAAGAACAGTTTCATTAACTTGTCTTTTAAATTTAAAAAAAACAATTAAATCAAGTTCATTTAATTCAAGGGTTTTCCAGCTTTATTCATTCTCGACGAAAATGTCGTTTTTTAAATTTAAAAGGCATGGTCGCAAACCAAATGTTTACACAACTTGGTTTGTACGATATATTCTTCTTGTTTCAAATGAATTTTTATATGAGGAAGAAAAACGGAATAAATTATTTATTTATAAAGAAAGTGAATTAACCATATTAATTTAGAAAATTTTGGTAAAGTGGGCGAAATTAAAGGAATTATATCGAAAACTGGATTATTAAATTGGCATGATAGAAAACTAAATATATTGAGGGAATAATTAAAAGGCATTAGGATGGAGGAGTCAGTTCTTGATATATTTTTTTCTATAGTTTCAGCGCAATTTATTTATTTATTTTTGCATTATTTTCCAAAGCAATTTTTACGTTCTTATTTGATTAACAAGTGAAACTGAAATGAAGTATCATTTAAATTTAAAACGTTATTCCTAGGTTTTTTTTTTCTTTTCTGATCTCTAATTAGCGTGTCTCCGCCCCCTTTTGCTTAACTGATTCAAAAGTGTAGAGCTTATGAAAATTGTGCATTAGAATATATAGACAGTATGAAAGAACTTCTTCCTAGATATGAATTTTGATATAACTTGAATTTTGCATTTTCAGATTAATTTTGCTTAATACTTTTATAATGAGACAAAATTAATAACTAGATTTTCATTCATATAAAACCATTTCAATTAAATTTAACTGAAATCTTAACTTTAAAATAAATGTTTCCCAATATAAAAAAGAAAGAAATCAGATGTTTAATTTGCCCTTTTTTTTTCTTATGCAAAATTTATCTTTATTGTATAATATAAATGGGAAATATATATATTTATAAATGGGAAATTGAGAAGCAAAAGAATAATTAATTTGTAAATGATTGAAGTGTACTGAAATTTAACAAAATTATTAAATATCAAAAAATTAAAAAAAATTAAATTAAAATGCAATAAAATATTAAAATCCTTCATAAGTGAGAAATCTCTTACCATGAAATAAATACGCTCCAAATTTGGTAATTCAAGTTCAATAGTTTCCGTTTTAAACTATTTTTACATGTCGAAATCTTCATCTACATGATGAAATCTACAATCTTTCGTTACAAGACGAAATTCGCAGATAGTATCCAGACTATAAATAAAATACCAATAAGCGAAAAAACTTTCAGTATAATGAGATTAATAAATCAGAGAAAACAGTATTTATCATAATATAAGAAAGAAACCGAAAAATATGAGATAAAATCGCTTAAAATATGGAGGCCAGAAATAAAAAAAGTAAATAAAACATTCGTAAAAACAATACCAATCGTTTAAGTAATCATAAACTGAAACGTTCTAAAGTTCTTTAATTTGCCGAGGGAAAAAAATATTTGAAACAGGAAACTAAACAAATCAGAATTTCTTTTCAAGAATAAACATTAAAAATTCACTTTTGTTTTTTTAGACAATAAATTAACACGGTAATTGTATATTGTAGTATACTGTATGGCATATCACAGTACGCATTATTAAATAATAAGGAAATGAACTTTATTTGATCTGGCTCTAGCATTCAAACCTCAATGAATCAATGTTAAATTATTTTATATTTCTTTTATTTAAGTCTGCAGTTCTGTTTGATCCAATCTTGATGACATTTTTTTTTACCAAATTCATATTATTGTCAGCATACGAAAGTTTAAAAGATAATTAAACTACATTTTAATCATAAATTAAAACAGTTTTGATCTTTTCAGTGATCAATAATATTATTCCACAAAAATAATTTTTAAACTATCTTAAAACTCAGAAAATTATTTTTTTTCAATAATAACATTTTCTTTTACGTTCAATTTTTCCCTTAATTTTAACAATTTTTTGAAATATAATATGCTATGCAATTCATAACAATGTTTTATTGTTATAATAAAATTCACATTAATTTCATTGTCATGAAACATTCGAGAGTGCTTTTGCCACAGCTAAAACGGGCGTCTATCTTAAGGGGCGCCTAAGAGACAATGCATTAGTGCGTTAATGTAATTTGTTAAAGCATATACTCGCAACAATTATGCCATATATATATATATATATCGGCTCTATTTGATTTGAGTTTACTAGCCATGACTACTTTCTCCCATTATGATGACGCAGTAGTTACGATGTTGTCTATAGAATATAACTTCTTAGTATGAAAGTTATTCTATTGAACAGTTTACTTCTTTAAGTATGAACTTTGGATAAAGAAAGTTGAGAATGGTTTGCTTGTCTTCTATTTTAAATGTCTCTCAACAAAACATAAGGAAAATGCAGATAATAATAATATAGCACAAGGGGTTATTACACATAGAAAAGCCACCTACGAAGTATATATGAGGTCAGAAACACCTTGTGTATAGATTATATCCCCATTACTTAACAATTCTTCCTACCCCCCTTTAATTTTTTTTTCCTTCTTGCATCTATTTTCATTTTCATCCGGCGAGTAAGAGGAAGAAAATTTTTCTTTATACATAATTTAAATAATTCTTACCTTTTTTCAACGAAAATTATATTTAACCAATTTATTTCCATTAAATAATTTTTTCACAATTTGATATTTTTCCTCATCTAATAATATAACATGAGCCTTTATATCAAGTATTTATGGCTAAAATATTGAAATGTAGATGGATTGAAAATTATTGTTAATTTTTGTATTCAAATGACTAAGACTGCAAATTTAGCGTTATTAATTAATATTAATTAAAGATGTAAAGGCTTCATTTCCTTTTCCTATAAAAAAGTACATTAGAACGATTCTTATTTCCAGAACCTGCTGGCTAGCATATGTAGGACTTATTATTATATTGTTATTATTATTATTATTATTTGTAATCATCTTGAATTATAATTGGGGTATTTTTTTCGAAACTCAACGCATAAGAAAATAACCCTGCCATTCTTGTTTCATCAGAAACAAATTAAAATAAATAAGATGTTGTACTTTAAATTTGAATTCCTTAACTTAAAACCTAATTAGTAGAATAAATTAATAAAATTTAAAAAAACTAAAGTATGCAGAACTTAAAATATTAAAAAGATTCATCTAAAAATAAATTTTAAAAAAGAAAAGAAAAATAATAAAGTTTATTATTTGGAAAAAGCGATACTCATTCTTACTATCTCGTACACGTATTAAAGAGAAAGTATAGTAATCGTCAAAAAATTCGAATTCAAAATTTTGACGAATCTCCACGGTGTATCTCTCCATGAATTTGAAAAACACATTTATGGAAAATCTCTGTGTGTCTTCCTCCCACTACTGTGGTGTGGTGTGGAGAGGGGGGTGCCAGCTCAGGTGTCGTCCTCGTCATCTGACCGTGGTTCAAAATTACGAGGTCCGTCCCAAAATAGCCCTAGTGTTGCTTTATAACGGGACGTTAATATAACTAAACTAAACTAAACTAAACTCTGTCTGTCTATCGATGACAAAGATATCTCAAAAATTATTTGAGCTAGATGGTTGAAATTTGGCATACGAACTTTACACCAAATTTGGGGAATTCTAGTAAATTTTGAGTAAAATCTGTTCAGAGAAGTCCGGCTGTCCGGCTGTTCGAATATAAGTTAACGCGATCACTACAAAACGAAGAGAGATAGATAGATAAAAGTCGATATAGATTTAACACTTGCAGTGTAAACACCTGACAAATTTTCTGCTAAATCCAATTACAGGTTGACTGTTTATCGGTCTGCATTTTCAGAAACATGTAAACGCGATAATTAAAAAAAAAACGCAAAATATCAAATTTGGTATGAGATTTTTGTGATTACAAGTGCAGTTTTGAGTCAAATTTTTGTTTCAATCTGCTGAGAAAAATGTGCCGAAAACCCAAATTCGATTTTCAGATACTGTTACGGATACTAGCGGTATGCCAGGAATTAATCTCCAAATAATTTGCCTAGGATGACACGATAGATTCAGTAAAAATTCGAAATACATGCCAAAAGTATATGCGAGAAAGTTTTGAAGGTATCACTAAATGCTACACTGTTTCCCGTTAATTATTATTAATTTTTTTAATATTCTAGATGCAGCGCCCTCTATCGTTGTATTTTTCTAGCGTGGACTTGCAGGAATATAATAAAAATTCATCTTGTGAATCATCGAAGCAACGACGAATAAATATTTTTTTCCCTTTTTTATTTTACTAATCTTTTCTTTTTTTTAAAAAAAAATAACCATGGCTTTTGCAACTTGATTGCTAAATTATCGATAATTAATCAATCTTTGAGTAACAAATGAGCATATGAATTAACATATTTGAAGGTTACATTTCTGTAATCATTATCTGAAGGAAGAATTATAGGCGAAAAAAAATCGATTAACGCGGAGATCATGTTAATCGATCATTTAGACAGGAAAATAACAAAACGCAAAACGCATCGCGCAATTTACAGATAATATACCAATCTAAAAAAACCTTATCATTTTAAACTTACTCAATTTTATTTTCCCATTTTTGTTTAAATAATACCAGGACTACTATTTGATTTGGAAATTGATATTTTCCTTGATATTTTAAGATTCCATCTCTGCCTCCATTGATTAGTCATTCCTACAGTTGGACTTGATTTCTTTGACCAGGCTGACTGACGCATGGCTCTATCAGTGATTTAGCGTTCATTTACGCCGCAGCTTTCGTGGTACGATGATGCCATGATTAACAACCTTAACGGCGTGACCAAAGGAAATTGGTACTTGCGCTTCCCTACAAGATTTATCGGCGCCTGATGATATAATCATAACGACGCGCATTCGCACTTAGATTATGGGGTATGCTTAATAATACCTCGGGGTAATTTGAGAACACAAGGTGGATGGATTTTTCAACCCGATGCAAGGAAAAAAAAAGCGTGTTTTCTTACCGATTAGTTTTGGCGTCTCAGAAATGATAGGTTGCGTTTTACAGGAAACGTGGGGATGGGTTTTGTGGGGTTTTTTTTTTTTGAAGGGAAAAATTTATTTTGAATTGAATATAATGCGATTTTGGATTCTGACAGTAGTATTAAAACGCTAGGTGATATTTTTAGGAAGATGTGCTTCCATCCAAAACCTAAGTATATAGTGTGTGTTTTTGCAAAATTACTCACGAGAATTTTTTTTTAGTAAGCGTACTCACTCATCCCATTAAATTTTTTTAATTGAAAAATCTAAATTGTGCATAAAAATATATTCACATACAGTTATGCAAAGTTTTAACCCGGCAACTTAAAAGGAAAATAACGGGAATGGTCTTCCGAAAACTTTCCCGCATACTTCCCCAATAAATGTCCCATCAGTAGTGATAATTTTAGTACAGTTACAACATCCTAAAAATTTTAAAACATTAAAAAAAAGTGATGGAAAAGATTTCGAGTCTTTTACCAACATTCTGAACTTTTGTTGGGCTTTGTCCTCTTATACAAAAGTTGGACAGTTAATGAGCATAACAGCCAGTTACAATAATCCCTGTATATATAAGGCATAGTTCTGTGATAAAGGAGTAACTGGCTGTAATTTTTTTTTAAATATCCTATGAACTTTTTTCAGCATGAAATTATAAAATGTCGGTAAGACCACAAATGATTTGCATGGCATTAGTGAACCATAGTTACAAAATATAGATCTATGGCCCGTATATATTTTGATTGTTTTTAATTAGATCGATTGAAAACAAAAATTTGACACAGAACTATAGTCTTAATCATAAGATCACATATCAAATTTAATTCATTTAATTCATTATGTTTATGAGTTATTCCTTTTATATGCATGCCAAAGTATAGATCGATAATGACCAACCCTTTGACAGATTTAGTTTACCAAATTTTATCTCTCTAGCTCTTTTTGTAATATTTATAAGTAAGTTGCTTAGTTATTTAGAACACAAAATACAAGACAGACTTTCTCTGAAAGGATTTCGTTCAATATTCCACAGAAATCCACAAATGTGATTTTAAGTGCATATACTAAATTTCATACGTCTAGTTCAAAGCATTTTTGAGTTATCAGGTTCATAGACAGATATAATGCCAAAAATGAGTTTTGTCGAATGCAGGGAGATTTAAAACGTGGAAGTTTCTCAAAGTGTCGATTTCGTATTTTCTGACAATTACAATACTTTTTTTATACGAGAAATAGTATCAGAAAAAAAAAATCCCACAAACAATATGTTTCCAAGTAAAAGCGAATATATTTAACTCTGTATGTTCTTTAATAAGACATTTATACAAAATACAAACAACAATGTTTCTGTAGTCATTAAATTAATACATTATGAGCAAAATTTATATAGTCAAATCAAATTTAATTTAGTGCAAAAAAATTACATAAATGTAATTATATTGATTTTATTTGTTGAGGTCACTGTTAAACTAGGCCTATAAATCTGAATATGTTACGAATAAAGGAAGAAAAGTGACGGAAGTAAAAATTCATTTTTTTTTTTCGCTTCGAAAAAAGAAGTTTTTTACATTGAAATGACTTATTAAATGAGCTTTGGAACTTACTGATCGCCTAATTAGATCAGGAATAAATTTTTTTTTAAAATTACAAATTTTGAAAAAATATTTTTTATTTTGTTTATTTTTAATTTGATCGAAATTTTTGGAATTTACCGATGTGTGCGTGTTACGTAAAAGGAAAAAAAAAAAAAAACGGTAAGAATTTCAGACCGACGTCAATATTTATTTTTGAAAGTTCAATTGGATGAGTGAAAGTACAGTCGTCGGATGCCTATAAGTACTTTTTACTTTAAAAAAAATCTAGAAATAAAAAATAAAAAATCCTATTTTAAAAGAGTTATTTTATTATTTTAAATTGTATTTATCATAATTGTAGATTTTCAAAAAAAAAAGTAATAAAATTAAATTTGAAGTTGACTTTTGTCCTTAATTATTAATGCCGAATTCATTTACCGATGATCTTCAGCTTGCGAACTCTACTATTTAAGTTTTTTGAAATCAGTAGACAGAAAGTCATTTTCTTTATTATTTTCGAATTTAATTTTTATCACTTCCATTGAAGTTGATGTTATTTATCTTTTCCCGCACTTATACTTATCTTAACAGTTCGATTGGATTACTATTAATGTTTACAAGTTGCTATGCTGCATGTAAAAAGCGGCTGCATACGACATGTACAATAAAATACTTACGATGAAAAAAGAAATCATTCAAAATTTAACACATGACAGATCCATCGGATCACGGCACAAATTATTTTTTGAGTGATAAATGCTCAATAAATAAAAGGAATCTTCCTAATTTTAATTAGATTCTTAATTAAAAAGTAAAAAAATTTCTTCAATAACTCCAAATTGTTACTCAAAAAACCTTTTTGCATCAGTTTCAAATTCCAAAAAATAAGTTTTAAAATGATATTAATTTTATTTCCATATAATTTTTACTTTGATTTCAATAAATTTCTAAATATATTTTTAGATAAATTTTTAAAAAGTATTCTTCATTGTTTTAATTACAAAACATATACTCACAAGCATTGTGGAGACAGCAAATACATTTTATTTGAGTGCGCGATATCGGTGTTTTAATTACTAAGTGTAAATTTAAAAAAGCGTAATTTTTAAATGTGTCTAAGACATTATCATGTTATAATATTCCAGACTAAAATCGAATCACCTCTAATTTTTTTAAAAATCGAAAGTATAAAGCTAAAATACTAATAATAAAATAAAAAGTACCTTTTAAACAAATCTTTTTTATTGTATTAATTTTTTTTCTTTATCGAAAATATGGACGCATTAGAAAATTATAAAAGTGGTTGACGTTGATGAAAAATACCTAAGTAAATTAGCATTTTGAACGTATGTTCCTATAATTACTGTTTTTCATGAATTAAAATTGTCATTTTTTGTGATTGAAATTAATTATCATCATCATTTTAATGATTGAAATTAATTTACATCATCACTTTTTTTATGATATTCATAATGACTAATTTTCTTAGTATATTTTTGCGATTTTTATTTTACCTACAGATTTTTAACTGCTCTAATTAAGAAGCTCAAGCACTGCTCCAATTTCTATTTTTGTAACTTTTCAGTTTGTAATATATTTGATAAATAATATAAAATTTTGCATTTAGTATTTCTCAGGTTCACTACAGGAGGGCGCTACTAGCATGAAATCAAAATTAATTTAAAATCAAGCGAATTACATGGCAATTTTTTTTGTAAATATTTAAATATTGTAATGTTATCAGGAAAACACAATGAAATAGAATTTGAGAAATATATTACATTCAGAAGTGAGGGAAATATTAGTTTTATGATTCCTTCTTATCTGTTATATAATTCAAGTTTTATAACAGCCATGAATTTTACGAACACGGAAGCATTAAAGAGCACTCGAAGCTTAAAGAATTGTAATACTTCTTTCTTTTCTTTTTTTTTTTTTTTTTTAATAAGAAACATAAAAGTTCATATTCCTGTCTGTCCTTTACAGTTTTCTTCTTAACAAAAAATCCCATCAAGCAGGGAAGCCGAACTTAATCTGTGGACGAATGAGTGCGTTTCCCCTAAGAAACCGCAATGTATTTTCCGGTGGTATTAGTAGGTGGGGTGTCCCCATCATTAGGTTTGCCGCCGAACGAGTCGAACAGCCGCGGGCGACGTTCCTGACGGCTTCCCAGCAGGGCATTCGTATTGTCCGCTTCCCACCTGCCAACAATGCGACAACAGGGTTGCCACAATCCTTCGCCAACACTTTCGGATCAAACAACAGGAACCGTGTGTTGGCTACGGATTGTGAGTTTTTATATTTGGGTTCTAAGATCATTTAATTAATGATGGGTTGTTGGCCATTGCTGTAAAATTAAGAATGGTTTATAAATATGATCACGAGTAAAATAATAAAAGTCATGATTTAGGATTTTAATCGGATGTTACTTTTTATAAAACAAATATTTTCTGTTTTTTTTAGCACATATTTAATGCAAGTTCAATTTATCTAAGTTCAACTGTTTTATTTGTGTGCTAAAAAATGGAAAATATTTATTTTATCACTAATGGATCCAATTAAAATCGTAGAAGCCTGCAATGCTTGTAAAAATATTTGTACTAAATTGGGCTATTAATAGCATTCATAATATATATATATATATTTCACTGATTATGTACTTGATTTCTTCAGATATATAAAGACACTTTTGTTATAGTATTGCAATTAATGCCTCACGCTTTTATGATTTTGTTTTTATATCCAGGTTTTAGATTTAAAAAAACAACTATTTTCTTAATTCTTGGTAGAGAGATAAAAGCCTGCTTTAAAAAAATCAATTAAAAATTATTTTTTAACATCTGTTTTTAATTTATTCGAGACTTAATTTTTATAAATATTACAGATTTTAGAAATAATTTTTCTACTTTATTATTAAATGATTACTTGATTATTGCGATGTACAAAATTGCAATAATCTACCACGAAAGAGACTAAGTTAAATATAATAATGTTCCGTTTTAGAGTGATATTAGGTCTATTTTGGGATTAACCCGGCAATTTTGGACAACTGCTAAATGATGAGGATAACACAAGACCGATTGCGCCTCTCTTTAAACTTCTGCATCACGCTAGCGAGAGGGTATTTGGACCTAACAGATTTAACAAAACTATACCCGCTTACATGGCCTTCTTCAGTGAATTCGGGTCTCGAAGCCAGAACTTAAAATAAATAAATAAAACATTGCGATAAGGAAAAGATTGCAAAAGGCAAGTTTTTCTTCTCTTTCGTTATTTACTTGTTGATGATCTAAATTAAATTCAAACGTTAGACAGATTTATAATTCTTATGCTTGCACCCCCCCCCCCACACACACATAATCATATTAGGCTGCAAATTATTCTTATACTCCTATGTTAGTATGAAAACCTCTTCCTTGACTATCAATCAATAAGTAATCAAGTAATTTACTCACAGTAATTGGGGAAATAAAATATATTATATTGTTGATTGTTTAAATAAAATCATTTAAATGTTTTTATTTAAAAAAAAACTTTGTAAAATGTATTCAAATTAAGAGGGTTTTCTGAAATATATTTGTACTACAAAGAACAAATCTGACAGAGGAGAGTCGCCAACCAAAATCAATGCTCGAGATTATAAGGTCTAAAATTCGATACCAAAGATATTCAAACTTGAAATCCTGTCCTGCTAAAGATCCTTCGTGCATGTGAGATTTAAAGCTCATTAAAGAATTATTCGTGATGGTTATCCATGTCTTTTAAATTATTAGCTAATCGCTTAAAATATTTATAATCACGATTAATCCATATCGGCTTTCTCTAACCTCTACGAATAACACTTTTTCTTATTTTACATGATAATTCATTTTATTCATAGGATTTAAAGCTTAGCGTGAATCCACGAGAGAAGAAATTTTTTAGCAAGGTGAAGTTCGAAATGCTAGAATAAAACATAAATAACTTTCCATGTACTCCAAGCATCTCCATCCCCATTTATATTCATGAGTTAACTTTCCAGGGGCTCATAAAAATTAGGATTAATTTGTTATTCAATCTACAACTCCATGCCTTACCAATTCTGGCCTGTTTTCAAGTTGATGATAAATTTAGAAGTACTATCAATCCTTAGTCATAATGTGAAATAGTCATGAATATCTGCCTTTAAATTGCCCGACGAGAATAAACGGCTTTCTGTTGGTGTGGTATAGAAGTTTAGTGAGGACTTTACTATTAATTTATCATTAATATTTATATTAAAATTTTATTAATATTATTTAAGGTGAGAGTAAATTATTATTTATTATTATTTTTTATTTTGCATTCTCAAGATATTTATCAAACTTAGAAGTCAATTGACAATAATGAAATCAATTAATTAAAAAAAATATTTGAATTTTTATAATTTTCCAATTTTTTTTATCTGTAGAATTATGTGTTGTTTTAATTCTTTCTTAATCTATTTCATTTTCTTGTACACGCATTCATTTTCGTACAAATTATTATATATTATTATATTTTTCTTTTTCCTTTAGCATTCGCCAGATATTTTGCAAAATTCAAAGGTAATTAACAAGAATTAAGTAAATTAATTTAAAAAAATGTATAATATTTGCAAATTTTTTTAAAAAAATTTTTATTTACAAAATGTTTTTAATTCAATTTTAAAACAATTTTTTTTCAAAGGTTTTTAATACATAATATTTTTAAAGATATTTGATTTTTAACAATTATTGTTTCCTAAATTGCATGCTTTAAGGTAAGGGTAAATGGAAAATTCAACCCTGCCATCATAATATCTGATTAGTAGATAACTTCACAGCGTGGTTAAATTTTGTGTACCCCTCAAAACACCCATGTGTTACCCGTATGCGATCTTGTTACTAATATTATAGTTCTTATCTAATTTTGTCTTCAGTTGGCTGACAAAAATTAATTCAAAACGCTTATTAATTTTTTCAATGTATTACAAAGCACAAAACGCTCATGTACAGGAGAACTTTGAAAATAAAAATATAAGCACTTATTCGATCACAGTCTTTTTCAAGGTCACATCTTTATTAAGAAGTATACGAGAAAGTTTCGGAGAGACCACCCTTCTCTGATTTATTTTATCTGCCTTTAATTGAAGTCAGCATGGTTATTCAAATTTTAATCTCTAATTAGTTAGAGACTAATCTAATGTCTTTTTTACTAAAATAGTCCATACTAAAAAATGGGATTTTACACTCTGTGGAGCAATTTTCATAATTAAACAATTATTAGTTTGAAACATGATTCATCGTAATATTCGTTTTGAATTTATTCATATGACAAAGGTGATGACGAAAATTAAATTTCTTCCTGCTGGTGTGAGTTTAAAGTTACAAATGTTGGTGCCGACTCAGGGATCGTTTAATATAATTTTAAAACAGGATGTTTCTACAATCAAACTAATTATAATAATGTGATTATTAATTTTCGAAATTTTTAAACTTTTTCATTTTATTTATTTATATATTCTTTAAAATATTCTTAGTTACTCGAATATAATAACCATTCACTCCCAGAAACTTCGACTTCCGGTATATCGCAAACGACATTAACTGGACTCCTCTGGCGATATTACGAGCGGCGATATTTCGCCAAGTGAAGCCAATCCACTCGAGGAGTTCGCGAACTCTAGTTGTGAAGGCTTGTCCCTCTAGGGCTAATCAGTGACAGTTACACGCTCTGTTATTGTCCAGGCCGCCCGTCGCAGGGCCTTTTAACCACCATGTCTCGGACACCTGTCACTTTTATCTTTTGCTGTTCCTGACAACAGCCAACACTGGCCAAGTCGCCATTAGGGGGAGATGGCTTCCGTTTCATTCTTTTTCCGCTTAGCTTGTCAATGAATATCGCGGCATGCCAGTTGCCATGTCGCAATTACAGAATGCCCCCCACCCCACGACATCTCTAGCAATGGAATTAGAAATCGCATGAAAGTATAAGAACATAGTTGTATATTCAGATGAAATACATATGGAAATAAAATAAAAAGAATGCGAAAATGAAATAGGTTTGTAAATCATCTTATGTTCAATAAATATACAACGATCAGAGAGTACAATGAAATAAAGATATAATGGAGTGGTATTTTATTTCCATGTAAATTGAATGTAAATTTCGAAGCCAACTGAAACCAAAATTTAACATACAATTCAATTTTAGTAACAAGAAATAATAATTAATTTTCACTTATTTATGTCATAATGTATTGTTTGTGCATATTGGATGTAAATAGACCGACCAGAAACGATCAATTATTTGATAGATTGGTACAAAATCTCATAAGGACCTACATTTGAAATACTAAAACCTACAAACCTAGATATTTACGTTTTTGTACATATCCTATTTACTTGATGTCTGACTGAGAGGCCTGAGATCAAGTAAATGCGAGGAATTTCATTTTAAGTCCTGTGAATGGATTTCATTGAAAATTTGATCGAAATTCAGAACTGGTCTTAAAGACTATAAACCAAATTTCATTTATTTAGCTCAAAGCCTTTTTGAATTATTGTATTCATAAATAGATAGAATAAACATGAAAAAATATTTTTTTGCCTTTCAGAAGAGCTGAAACGTGGATTTTTTTAAAATGTCGAGCTCGAATTTTTTTGATGAATTGCAATACTTTGTACTTGAGAATTAAATGTAATGGTAAAAGCATAGAATTTTTTAAAAGTAAATATGGTGCAGTCCTACTGAAGGACAGAGGAGCGCCAGAGTTATAAGAGATGTGATATTTTGCTAGCAATTGTTTAAGTTGATTAAACATGAAATAGCAAAAGCAAAGAAAAGAGATTAAAAAAATAACTATGAAAATTCTAAATATATTTGAAAAACCATTTTATTTTTAACTTAAATAAATATATTACTACTCTATTTTCCCTATACATTATGTGCAATACATATATAAATCAAGAAATGCGACGAAATGACAAATGCTATTTAGACGAAATATGAAAAAAATATCATGATGAGATGTTTATTTAAAAAATGTGCATCCTACAAAAATGCAAATGTTATTCAGAAAAAATAATAAATGAATGCCAATAAAATCGTTTCGGCGTATTTTATTCGAAAATTTATTGGCATTAATTTTCAGCCTGCGATGCAATTCACGCTTTACTGATTTGAAATTTTACATTATATAGAATACCTATGAAATGTATGAAGTTATTAATCATTTCTACTTTGCCTAAAAATTCTTAAACATTCTATGGAATACCGGAAACCTTGTCGGTATATATGAATAATAGAAGGTCAGAATTAAGGAATTTTTTTAAATGAATAACTTTTTATTTTATCTAACTTTTTAAAACTTAATCAAACTAATATTTTTGGTACAAGCTATTTATTTAACTAGACAGTAAACTTGGGATAAATCTAGTTCACTTTTTCAATCTGGAACAAACTGTCGAAATTCGAGACTGTCCAATTCAATCCGAATTGCATTATTTCATAAATATAGCAAAAGATTCAAATTTAAAATTGATGAAATTTTTATTTAATTAACTTTTTTAAAAATTAAATCTATTTAATATTTTTAGTATGAATTTCTAACTTATAAACTACTTTCGAAACCATCCATGACATTTCATTAAAATGTGGAAAATTTTTCAACCCGGATAACGCGAAGACACCTTATCATCTTACCTTTACACACTTACCATCATTAACTAAGACATATCAAACCACTTTTTAAACTACATCCTTAAGAAAAATCACTTTCATACATAATTGATTTGCATAAAGACTATAAATCGAAAGCCCTTGTTATCCTTCAACCAAAGAGGAAGAAAAAAACTCCATTTCGTTATTCAAGCCCTCTATTAGTTATTCCATCTAATTTTCTATATTTAATGATCCACATCCTCTAATGATAACACACCCACAATACCTCGAACCAATCGTGGGCTGCGTCTGACTTGTACAAGCTCCCAGACATCACTCAGCAAGAATAATGGATTATAGGTGTACAAAGGCAAAACCGAGCGCTGGTTAAAACCTTATCTTCCTGAAATCAGCAAACCATTGCAGGTTACACGACTTTTTACCTCGTCGGCCATTAATCTTGCTGCCCCAAACTGGATTTGTAATTTGGAAAAGGACGTAGATAAGTTGCAGTTCATTTTTAATCTCTGCACCAGTCTACGAGGCATTTCGTATTATTAATATTAATGAATGATTTGGCCTCCACGTGAGGTTAGAAATCCGCCATTAGGTGGCATCTGTCAGCAATTCATTTTCTTGTCAGTTGGAGTGGCCAGCTCTAATAAATTAATTACCATCGCATCAGTGTTGGACGTCACAAAACAGTAGTAAGAGATGAATGAGCTTTGGAAGATTGCTTTCTTTTCTTATCTGGTTCTCTGCATGTTTTGATTAAAGGAGAGGATGTGCTTTTGGCTTTCTTTTTTTTAATTATGTTTTATTGGCGAATATGCTGATGAAGATGGAAGTTGAAGCCAAGCTTTTCATGTGTCGCCAAAAGGTTCGCCACTAAAATGGTGCAAAATTGAAAAACAAATCTCGCATATAATCATAGACGTCTTTTATAATATATGGTTAAAAATTGGTCAGTCTCGTTGTTGTGCAATTTTTGTTAAGAGTTGTTCTCAATAAAAGAGACCAGACGTCTTGGATTAGATGACTTTCAACAGTATCATTTATTTTACAAATGGTTTTATAGTCACTCCAATTATTCTAAGCACTTTTTCCAAGGATTGTTTTGAATTTTGATTCTTTGGGTTATCTTGAATTTTTCAAATAAATAAACAAGTTATTCTTAAAAAAATAGAATATTAATGGTTTTTAGATTATGAATAATTTTTCTTCACAGTTTTTACTTTATAAGAAAAAAAAATGATCACCTTAAAGTAGCTAACGAAAAATTGTAATATTTATTATTTAAAATTCAATCTAGTCATTTATTTCACATATCGTTTTTTAATAAACCAAATATATTTATCATATCAGAATTTTTTAACAAATTTTAAACATAACAACTTTTATATTGTTTTAGATAGGTATTATTGAAATTATTCTTTTATTTAAATTTTATTGAAATTAATTATTTTAAAACCTAGCCTTATTAAGAAGATGAAACTAAAGTCAATATTATGGCTAGAAAATATGAGCAAAATAAAAAAAAAATAAAAAATGTATATCAGCATTCTTTCAGCAGAGTGTCTTAGTGTTTTTTTTATAACAACTTATTTGAGATAACAATGTGATTAAAAGGCTTTCTGAAATATGAATAATACATTAAACATAAATATGAAAACTCGTTTCACTCTAATTAAGGAATAAACTTTATGATGCAATTTCTATTTGTAAATGATTAATTTTGTCTGAAAGCTGCCAGTTTCTTAAAAGTCGAGGTGTGATATTTTATTTGTTTTTAAAACTTAAAAAAAAAAAATCAAAAATCATGAGCCGACGTGTTAATTTATAATTTAAATGGGAAATTAGCTAAGGATCATATACTAAGCTGTCAATGTACAAAGTACATATAAATCTTATTTCCAAAACTCTATGGTTTCATTTTATTCTTCACATCTCATATTAGAATGTTAAAAATATGATAATTTTTTAGATAAATTTTTTTTCAAATTCGTAGATTTAAAAGTAAATTATTTCTCTTTCCTTCTGAAATCTATGTATTTATTATTTCTAATTTTTCAAAAGTAATAGCATATTTGCTTAAACAGTTTTTAATATTTTGTTTTTATAATAACTTCTTAGTAAAAACAAGACGAGTTTAACTTTCAAATGTAATTATTCATTAGTGTCTATTGTTTTAAAAAACCATAAATAGGCAGCAATAGAGTTTTGCTCGCTTATTTGCAAATGTATATGGTTACATTTTACAGCAAACATATCCCATTTAACAAAACAAACAAAAAAAAAAAGGCATGATAATTTATTCAAATAGTAAAATTTCCCGAATGTCTAAATGAATCATTTTAGCTGGCTCCAAAAGTACAGCACCAGATGTTTTACTTTTAAAAGTACCATTATTATAGATATAGCTTCGTCGACATAAAGTTAAAATTTTGTATCAAGTTTTCCTGACTTCATGCAGCACTAAAAAAAACCAAATGTTTCTGTACACACGTACATAGCTGGAATAAACATAAACAATAAGATGACGCCATCTGAAATTTCACTTATTTCAGGAAAAAAAGACAAAACCTGCCTCAAATTACGTTCATCCACAACAGCAAGATAACCCTCTCTTTTCCCCGTCTCGACACCCATCTCTGGTAACTTACACTTCACCTTTTCCTTGGTGTACATCAGCAAAAGAAAGCTCTCTCATTCAATTTTCATTTAAAACTCATAACTTCAGCTCCTCGTGCCAGACAAGATCCAGGACGCCAGGATATTACACTTCATATATTATGGCAAAGAATAAGTTTTGTGTGTGCGGAGGCACAATCAAAGGAAAGAGCGAACAAAAATGCGAGGAAAGAACTCATCAGTAATCCGGCATTAGAAGTTTTGGAGAGGATTGTGGGGAATGTACTTTTTGCACCCAATGCCATGTTATGTACGCATATATGGAAGATTCGTCATGTTAATAGAAGAGCAAGGATTGGGTATTTAAAAATGTTTTAACACATGAGTTGAATTAAATATTTTTTATTATTAAAAAAATAGGATGATTCTATGAAGTTTTGAGATAGATTCTAA
>JAPMOR010099591.1:520984-536048 GCA_026543865.1 Argiope aurantia
AAAATAGATATACTATATTATTTCTAACCTTTTAACAATGTAAGCTAATTGCTTCTTCTTCATGTTAATAGAATTTTCAATTTGAATCTTTTTCTGATTATTATCTGATTATTATATATTATTAAGTAAATATATCGCTTCCTTTCCTG
Source organism: Argiope aurantia (assembly GCA_026543865.1). Taxonomy (NCBI): domain Eukaryota; kingdom Metazoa; phylum Arthropoda; class Arachnida; order Araneae; family Araneidae; genus Argiope; species Argiope aurantia. The sequence goes on from JAPMOR010099591.1 coordinate 521,134, forward strand.
AAATCTACTTTGCCAATAATAAACTGTGTTAAGGACAGAAGTTTAATTAAATTTTTTCACAAAATTCATGATTTTTTTTCATATTATTATCAGCAGTAATTCGGATTGCAAAACAAAAGCAAAATATATCTGCAATTTTAATGATAATTTTTATCAAAAACTTCGGTGTTCCACCAAAATTTTTAATTTTTTTTTGTATTGTCATTCGTGATATGTTTAATATTTGTATAGAATTCTCATCCATCTATATATATTCATGTTGGAAAAAATGCTTAAAATACTTTCATAAAAAATTGATAAAACATAGAAAAACAATTATATGACAAAAAAAAATGTGATATAATTGATTTTTTTTTTGAGTTTTAAAATGATGTAAAAATTATTTTTTTTAATAATAATATTTTCGGAAGTTATTGCGAGAAAAACGACTTGATTTCTCTTAAAACTTTAAATGAAATTTTAAAAATGGCTTCAAGATGTGCAATTCGTTGCACCAACCTATATATCAACAAACTATATGATTGCTTTAAGTCAAATGACCTAGCCTATAGACGTCAATACACAGACACAATTCGATACAAATGCATTTTAGCAGCCACAAACATTTTGCATTGATATCCTCGGAAATATTTGAAAATTATCGTCACCTCCTTTCTCGATCTCTCCAGAAAAGTTAATTAGTGATTAGAGCTTTTTTAAAAAAATTATTCTCAGAGTATATGATATACAGCGGAAAGTATAAAGATTACTTCTTTACATAAATCCTCCATCTTTGTATCAACATTTCTTATTATTAATCGTCTGACGGCATTTTGTCCTATTATTGTAAATCAGAGATCAGGAAAGAAACGGGCATGAATAAGAAATTCTGTAATCACATCAGCCAGAAACAACAGTTGTTTCCTAAACAACAATTACTCCATTCGATCAGTGAAAGAAGGGCGAAAAAGACAACCCTTTACCGTTCATTGAAATCCCCGTAACTTGACACATTTCATTACTTACTTCTCCAATCTGATCGGATCTCTTACAAGGGGCGATAATTGGCTACATTACCCGCCCTCTTAAAACTCATAATTGAATAATGAGCGCAATAACATGCGATTTTCCAGGGAAAACCGCAAAGAAAAGCAACAACAGCACTCTCTATCTTTTCTCTAACTTTTTGGAGGAGAGAATTTTGCAGCGAGATGCTTTCCATAGATAATAATTAAGCCGTGGAAGAGAGAAAAGATTTGTTTCTGAAAAGCGTAAGGAGAAACTCTTGTAATAAGTACGTGGAAGGCCTCTTTCGTTTTGTAAGAATTAAGTTTTTGACATTGAACACAACTCTCTGAAGATGAGGGGGTTAGGGTGGGAGATCTTCAGCACCGATTTGGCTTTTAGCGGGGTAGGGTGGCAGTGGGGTATGAAGTTAAATATTATCAAGATCTTTAAGCGAGGAGTTAAGAGAACAAAATGCGTTTCATTTTTGCTGCTTACTTATTTGCAGAGGGTAAAAGCAGATGAACAAAATGTGCATTAGGGAGTTAATGATAAGCACCAAATGCATTTCGGTAATTTACTTGCGGCAATCAAGATGTTTAAGTATTTGCCCCGATGACTTGGGTGCCTTGTTTTGAGAAGGCTGCAGGATTTGCCGAAAAATTTTAGTTTTTCATAATTCGAAATACACCCCATTTCCAGCCTCTTTATTTTGAGAGGAGAAAGTATCAAGATGGTGGCTGAGCATTCTGCAATAAACAATGATTGAGTAAGCCCTTCTTTTCCTTAATATATAAGGCGCGCCGAAATGAAAATGGAACTTTTGTTTTTGTTGCTTTATTCTAAGGCGGAAGTCTTCGAGATAGCTCTGGCAGACGGTCTGTATGTGTCAGCAGAAATCTGGCATAATCTGGTTGGCGTCAGTATTCTTCGAGTGAATCAGAAACGACAAAACCAGCCAAATATTGGTATTAATTCCCCAAAGGACTCAATTTGCAACTTTCCGATCTCAGCCATAGGATACAGGAGTGCTTTTTTCCAATAATCCGGTAATTTTTATTCTTTTGCAATAGACTTAACTTGCAAGCTCATGATTCAAAGCATCATACCACTTATGTATAAAGCAGAATCATATCTTGATTCGTAATCCTTCGATAATAACATCAAGATAATGCTTTTCAGCCCTAACATACCAAAAAAAAAAAGACCTAAATAGACCAGTGGTAACTTTTAACTCATTCCGTGCTTTGTATTTTAATCGAAGACACTACGAGGTTCTACAATTTTAATGTTAGATTTCTGTTTAGTAGTCTAGCAGACGGTCTGACCAGAGAAAGTCTTGCCTAGTGGAATAAAGGCCACCGGAACAACAATACTTTCTCAGAGTTTGATGAAAGATTAATCCGTTGTTGCTGTGTAAGCGGTATGATCGCCATTGAGACGACTTTAATTGTTTTTTCGTTTGATTTTCTGTCGACGGTAACAATTGTATGCCAGATTATTTCAGATAAGATTTCCGCCAGATTATTCCAGATTTTTAGAGAAGTATTAAGTCATGGAATAAAGACGCCAGAACAACCGTATTGCCAAAGAGTAGTGTGAAAGATTAATCAGTTGGTGCAGTGTATGTGGAGCTCAGTTCTGCAGCCTATGTACATGGGACTGATTGTATATCACTTAAGCCCCGTTCCGACGACCTGTAAGCGTCTTGAGACTGGCACATTTTGCCCTCTTTCCCCTTTCTTGTAGTTTTCCGGGATTATTTGAGGTCTGTCCATTTTACCGCTTATTTGCGGGAAGCTCCACGTCCACAGGCGGAGATTCTCATACAATGGGTCAGTTGGCAAAGTTACGATCATATCTGTAAAGGCAACAGGCCGTTGGAACAGGGCTTTAGTGCAGTTTCCCAGGTGCATTCCACTCTACTACGATTGATTTGTCCGCGCATATTCATGATTAAAATTACGACACTATCTACTTATAGTATAATGCAGAATCATTCCTGAATTCATAATGCTTCAGACTTTGTCTATCTAGCATTTCGAACCTGAGTAACTAGAAGCAGGATGTTAAAGCTTAGTCTCTTGTCGGCGCGTTGTGAAATTTTGCAGAAAAGAAAATCGGCTCGTTTTAGAAATATCAGTATAAATGAAAATTACGAACTGTGCATCAGAGCGTCATTATGCTCTTTATCTAAGGAATTAATTCAGGTTATGTCCCAGACGTCTGACATAGCAATTGTGCAGATCCTTTACCATCTAACTACTTATTCACTATCGCTTAGCTACAATGGTTGTGTGAATGGGGCGCTATTCTGCAAACTGTAAACGTAAAGTTAAAACATCGTCATTTTTTTTTAACATTCTGCTCCAGTTATACCAATGCAATCAATTTACAGAACGCTGTAATCTTTCATCGTCTTTTCTGGCAATACAACAACTCACCCATATCAAAGCGGTTATTGGAAAAATAAAATTAAAAAAAAAAGCCTCCATCCGCCGCATCGAAGAACAGCAGAAAGACAGGAAGCCAGCAAAGTGAATGAGCTGCTCCATCTGGAAAAGATTAATCTCACAGGGTCTCCTCATCAATCTTGGCAAGGATGATCTATTCTCTCGAGTACTGCTTATTAGTTACGGTTCTTCTTGTAGATTCACGCTTGCGCCCGCCATTGTTAGTCAGCGAAATAAAAATGTTTCACTTTACAATCTGCCTGCTGCTCTGCTTTTTCTGCCTCATGAAGATGGATGGATTGTTTTAGTGATCGCAGCCTCTCTCCGTTTGATTCGGGAGATCTGGATAAGAGAAGGTTTAGGGAGAATGTGTTTTCAAGGAGATTTAAAAATAGAAATAAAGTTAAGTGATCAGTTGGCGATCATAAATCGCCCAAAGACGATTATCGCAATACCATTCATCGTTTTACTATAGATTTTTATGCATGATTCTTTATTCTGGAGCTCCTTTAAAAAAATGTCTGCATAAAAATATACAGACATTAGATTTATTTATTCGCATATGTAATAAAAGTATCGCAGATATCCTACTTGTTTTCTTTGGAAAAAACAAGTAGGCTATCTACGATACTTTTCAATCTTAAAAGGAACTTTTATATCTCTGAATGCAATGAAAATTCCGGCTTGAGCATCGAATTATTGAATTTTTGCTGATTAGTTTTGTATATTCTCACATGAATTCGAATGACAATAAATGTCTGAAATAGTGCGTGTCATCTTATTAGGAGGTATATATCTTATATATATCTTTAAATGAGCTATGCTTGTAAATATATTTATTTCGTGTATGTTGAAAAGGGCTCTCACGATTTGGATCAAATTTTATACTTAGATAATGTTTTGCTTTTTAAGTTTATCTATATAGGTGTCTTTCTTGAAAAAACGCGGTTTTACACACACAAAAAAGTGTATTTTTTATAACTAACTATCAAATTTTTTTTTCTATCTGCTTTTATGCTGTGAATATAGCGCCATCTCGGACTCTATTTCACCATGGAAAAATTGAGTGTAAAGATTGATAAATATTCATATGTTATCAGTACGTGATTCGTATCTAAATATTTTCTCCAAAAAAAAAAACACGATTAAAAAAAACATGCTGAGTTAAGCTCAGTTTTCTTGGTATTATTCCTAAATGAAGAGATTAATATTATCAAAAATGTTTTCTTTAATAGAAAGCTCTATTGTTTCTTGTGGCACTTGCCATGGACAAGCCCACTGTTACGAAGACAGCAATTTTAAGCCGGTGGGGTAGCGTCTCTTGTATTTTTAGTAGCGCCAACTAGGGCCAAGAGTACGACTTTACTACTGATGCATCACTCATTCGCTTGCACAACTCCTTTTTACAGGGGGGGCACATTCACACATCTCACAGATAAAACAACGGAAAAACAACCATGCCCAAACCGGGACTGGAACCCAGGACACGAGGAAGACGCCCTATCCCTATGTCAGGACGCCGGCATAGAAATCTCTAAAAGTCATAAATGAAAACTCAGAAAACAGAATTCAATTATGTATTGAACAGAAAATGTATGTATGCAACAGGCAGAATATCGTACCGAAAATTGTTCATACTTAATATCATATTTCCCGCTTTCAATTTCTGTTTTCATTAACTCACCTGGAGAGTTCGTTGTGGTTCTTGTAAACTTTTTTGATAAATCACAAGTACATCTTCTCTCTATCAGAACAGAGTGCTATGAAATCATACACAGAGGTTCGTTTTCCCTTGTGATTCGTTTTTTTTTTTAAATATCCCTTATTTGAAATTTGTTCATTGTCTGAACACAAAAATCTTTTTCGAAAGTGTTCATTATCTTAATTATGCATTATACGATCTTTTAATAATTTTTTGAAAGTGAATTATTTAGGGGAATGGGAATCATTGAGTCCTCAGTAAATCTTTAGTAGTTTATAGAGGATAAATGTGTCAGAATAAAGTGTGCTTCTACTCCCTTGTAGTAATAATTGTCTTTAAAATGAAATAAATGTCCTAATATTTCGTCTTTAAAACGCTTCTCACTATTGGTGACCGAAACATCCTTAAGCACCTTTGCCAATCAATCTTGCTGCTCCACTGGAGGTGTTTTTCCTCTTTGTCGATGAACCAATTCATAAAAATTCAACATAAGCCTTATCCAAATAATCCAGAATCTTTGTCATTGTATTTGTGGGGGAACGTTAAGTTCTCCTACAACTACAAAGTTATTTAACGTGCAGTTTCTCTAGGTTACATTTGTCATTTTGTAGGGGGAACGTTAGACTCTCAATAAATCTTCAGTAATCTAGCGTGGATAAATGGCATCAGAATAAAGTGAATCCCTACTCCGTTCTAATAGTTGCAATAATTGTTTTTAAATATGAAATAAATGTCCTAATATTTCATCTTAGAGGCGCTTCTCACTATTGGTGTTCAGAATACCCTCAACATTTCACGCTATGCCACTGATGATGTTCTTCTCCATAACAGTATCAACCTATAAAATCCAACATAAATCATCGATTGTATTTCATTCTTTTTAAGAGCGTGAAATCCGTAGCATTTAAGTTCAGATCCAGTTGAGGCTGTTAAATTCTTCAGAGATGAAAATTCTCGGTCTCAGTCCGTTGTCGAACATAAAGAAAGCGACGAGCGGAGAAGCAATCTTGAAAAGTCTTATGTATAAGCGATAAAGTCGCCAATAACGGAGTAGTTTTGAGCAGTAAAAATGAACGCAGCGATGGTAGCAACGCGTGATATATTGGCCAACATTTTATTGTCTACAATTCGCTCCCAACGTCGGCTCGCAAAAGCGTGAAGCAGATACTTTTTCAGCCCTTACCATTTATTTTGCACCTTCTTTTTTCCCCTTCCCTTTTACGGCACTTCTATTTTCGATCGTCTTTTATAGGAATCCTGTCAAAAGTGCTTTATTACCACAAGATTAAACTGGTCGGCATTTATTTTCCCCAAGAATAAGGTTATAATCATGCGCTTGTGGTTTTTTTTTCTCTATACTTTTTTTTTCTTTTCATGTTTTACTACTTCTCTATACGTTATCGTCCATTTTTTTTTTCTTTGCAGTGCTCGTAAATCTTTTCTGAGAAGTTCTCCTTGTGCGGCTTGCAAAGAGAAGTACATTAATAACTACTTTTTATCGCATTAATATTCCGTGTCAGCTGTAATAGCGTATTTGCGTGCCATATTTCGAAGGCTTGTGGGTAGCAAATAAGCATTTAGTAGCGCGGCCGACTATTTTACTACTGTTTTTGCGTTAACTATCGCGAGTAGAATTCGCTGTTTCCACGCTTCGCGGAGGACAGGATTTTATTTGAAATCCAAACAACGGTTATACTTGTTGTGTTTACGTTTTTCTTGAGTTTATGGTTAGTTTGTACTTCTGCTTGGAAACAGTATGTCTCGATTTAATTGATTTATTACTACGATGCATTGTTTACCTAAACATTTTTTTTTATCTGAATGTTGAAACATAGTTTATCCTAAGGTTTACAGAATTCTTGAGCTTCAGTTGGAACGCTCCAGTCAATAATAAATATCAAATAAATCAAATTTATTTTTATCTAGATAGGAAGTGCCGAAAATAAAAAGCCTCTCGTTAACAACCTTTCGGGGATTGAAATAACAAAAGAATGGGAGTATATATATATATACAGAGGTGGCCAAATTTGTGGACACATTTGAAAATTTTTGTTTTCCAACTTAGTATGATTATAGAAAACGTAGCGTTTCACAAAAAGCAAACTCTTATATACCATTTTAAAGAGAATTTAATGCTGATTTCATTACAGAAAGCAAAATTCAAATATTTGCAATACAAAAAGAAATATTCTTACTTTAATCTCAATAATAGACACAGTGATTAAGTGGATTATAATTTCTAACTTTAATGAGAAATCACTATTCTTGTTCTGGGAACAAATCAAATGTTATAAACTGCTAGCAGAAGCTGACGTCATGTTTAAGATTGTACCAAGTCATTATTGTGCTTTTTTCTGTAGAAGGACGACTGTTTTTTATGTAATCAAATAGCAAGTTAGAATATTTGTTAAACTTTTTAATATATAGTTGGAATTTTTGTAAATATTTCTAATATTTAGTCAAGAAGCAATGATATCAAATTAAAGAATATACTAGATACCTAGAAAGAGAACTAAAATTATTGTGTTACACGAATCTGATCTTTCCTATGCTGAAATTGCAAAACAAGTGAGTAGTTCAGTGACTACATCTGGAGTTCGAAAGTTTTGTTTACGATATCAGAAGACCAATTCAACAAAAACAAAGCAGGAAATGGCTGAAAAAGGTGGACCACATCTGTTGATGACAGAAGAATAAAGATTATGTCTCCAAGATAGAAGAATGTCATCAGTGGCCATCCAAAGTCAATTGAATGACGCTGGTATTTTTGTCAGTTCAAGAACGATTAGGAGAAGATTATTAGTTGTTGGAAAAAGAGGTAGAATTCAACGAAAAAAATCCTTATCTCGGCTTACAGCAGAGTATAAAAAGATAACAGTGGGCAAAAGAACACATTAATTGGACAAGTGATCAGTGGTCACAAGTTATACGGAGTAATGAAACAAAGATATTGTTATTCGGTAGTGATGGCGAAAATATATGACATACAATAGGCGAAGAGTTATATCCTGACTGCATTCAGGCAACTATGAAGAACTCAGTGAGTGTTATGATTTGGTTATGCATGCCAGCAGACGTTGTTGGTCCCCTTCATGTTATCGACGGGACATTAAATGCAAGAAAATACATTGACACTATAAAAGAACCAAAACTTACACCTTCCATCAGTGACTTCTTTCCCAACGATACATCATTTATTTTTCAGCAGGATTCAGTCCCTTGCCACACAGCAAAAATATTGAAAGCATGGTTTAGTACAAAGAGCATTGAATTGTTATCATGACCAGGAAACAGTACTAACCTCAAAATTATTGAGAACTTATGGAACAGTTTGAAAACTCTTGTACATATGAAGCAATCATCAAATAAAAGAGACTTAACGGAGGCTATAATTATTTCCTGGCATCATGCAATAACGCAAGAAGATCTTAAAATCTCGTCAGCCCAATAAAACATTAGTCTGAAGCTGAAATAAAAAATAAAGGCTACCCTACTAACTACTGATAACTCATTGCAGTAATCAGCATTTAATGTATCTCGATAATTATTGCCACTTAACTTTTTTAGATTGTAAATATTTGAATTTTACTTTTTATATTGAAATTAGCATTAAATTCTTTTTAAAATGGTATATAAGAGTTTGAATTTTGTGAAACGGTACTTTTTCTATAAGCATACTAAGTTGGAAACATAAAAATTTTCAAAAGTGTCCATAGTTTTGGCCACTACTGTATATATATATATATAAGGAGGATTCAGTTTGCTGTACTCCAAGTGGAGCTATTCTGATTGCAGCTCTAACACCTTTAATTTTAAATGGTGAAAAAGTCGCCTTTCGTCTTCAAAACAATCAATCAATTCTGTGTGCAATATTTTGTTTTTTGTTTTTTATCTAATCGCACATTTGCCCTGATTTGTGTTTCTCTTGCTTATTGATTCATTCTTTGTTTTATTTTCATATTAATATTTCGTTTTTTTTAATTTCTTGTTATTTTTATACTTTCAGAATGAAAAAGTAAATGTAGAGAATTAAACTCGTAAGTGCTTGATGTAGTAACTCAAGTAAATTAGACGACAAATGAAAATGAAAGTTTAAAAAATACTTTCAGAACGTTCTATGGCTTTTATAGGCGAGCCACCACAGTTGTTGCATTTAAAATAAACTTGTGGTGAATATGGGATGAAAAAAAAATGAAATTTAATAATGCTTTGCAGCAAGATAAAATGAATTAAAAAATAAAATATTGTTAAGTCATTTATTATCCAAATGCAGTTATAAACGGGAGCTAAATAACCTTAGAGGCCATATGTTCCTCACAATCGATCATATTGTATCCACTGGTTATATTAAATTGACCACATCTCATGTTTAATTACACCTGCAAGGAAGAAATCTTTTGAAACTGACTGTTTAAAAACAAAAATATTAAATGAAAATTTAATCACTTTTGTGCACACACTTTTTACTAATAAAAAAAAAATCGGGAAAAAGAAGAGAATTTTTATTATAATGTTAAAATTTAAAACTCTTCTGGAAGGATACTTCGCATTCAGTCGCTATTTTTTGGTCAACGTCGTTATGCCTATCTTAACATCCTTGGTCTGTTTTGATCTGTGTTTTGTGAGTGCCCGCGCTTGTATGTGTGTGCTATATGTCAACTGAAAAATGAAATTGGGTAAAATATAATTATTAATACGAATTGGCCAAAACGTAAAATTTTTTGACTTAAACAATTGATTTATTGTGAAGCTCGTCCTTCTAAGTAAAGTCAAAGCACAGCTACCTTATTTCCCCCCTATATTCCCTTCATATTGATTCCAAGTAATGACTGTTAAACAAGCACAAAAATTAAAATTTAAAAGCCGTAGATATTATTTTCATTAAAAGCAAGAGTAGATATATTTACCATCACAGGAGCGGGAAAAAAAGGCCTCAATGCTGTCAACTCACAACGACAAATGTGATTTATTATGTGATCAGGTGTGCTTATTTGATTTTCCGTCGACTTGAAGACTTGAAAAATTTGAATCTCCTCCTCCTGTCCCTTGGTTCATTGTTCGCGGCCTGGCCATCTGGCTTTTCTTCCTCTAAAATACCTACCAACAATATGAACCTATTGTACCCACAGCAGATTGACTCCAAAATATCTTTATTGAGGGTTCAGCAAATGTTTGTATGAATGAAAGATGGCTTTTGGTGAATCTAGAGAAATAGAGGTAAAAGAAGTTTATTGATTATGTTGAGTTGTTAAGGGGTTTAGCAAAAAGTCCGAATTAGTGTAACAGTTATTTATTTACAGGTTGCGGTGCATACAGACAATTTACATACAAAATTTTGAAATAATTTTTATAATATATGGATGAACTGAGTGATAGCGCCACACGACATCAGTCCGTTATGGTTAGTATTGCAAGAGTTGCTAAGTTCAATACTTGTCTGTCGAACAGAAAATGTAGTATAGATACGCAAGATAGAGCTTAGGTTTAAGCTTCATACAAAAAGAAATAATTTTATTACTTGAAACGAATTTACATTGCAACTTTTCAGTATGTATAGATTTTTCGAAAGAAAAAATTCGTAAATTAAATTTATTAATAACATTGAAGATACCGAAAAAAAATTCTATTAAATTTCTTTCGTTTATTGAAAATTGCAGAATCTGCTTCAAAGGAAAAAGAATCTTAAACTGTGATCTTTCATATATTTAAAATCTGTTGATTTTTCTCTGAATGATAAAAATAAAAATAGATGCTATGTCGGGTTATCCACATAGTATTTGTTTTGATCATTTGAGGGTAAGAATTTTATTTTTCTAGAACAAATTCGGATATTTTCATTTTTAGAACAAATTTTGTTCTTTTATACAGTTTGCAGCGACATGGACTTAACACACATTCAATGCTTTTCAAATGAGTTTATGCTATTATAATGTCATTGAATCACTGGGCCACGATGTAAAATAGTATTCTTTCTTGATAAGCTTCTGTTGTAACGGTATAAACAGCCACCAGTTAATTAACTGACTGATAAAACATGTTTGCTATTCTGTAAAACTCCTTCGAAGTATTTTTCTGAAACTCACTGGTTATTTAGACAAGCTGAAAAAGTAAAAAATAAAGAATTTCTTTTCATTTAATCATGCTGGAATCTGAAGAATGAATTTTCTTTTGCGGAAAATAATCTTTTCTTTTTAATATACTTTTGTAAGTGTACTAAAAAAGTAGGCAGAATTGTTTTTTAAATGTAAAGAGGTGAAGACGAAATCTCAAAAAGCGTAAATTGGAAGGAGAAAAATCATCACCAAGACAATTAAGGTAGTAAGATACATAAAGATATTTAAAAAGTGCAAGATAATCAAATAAAAAAACTACGATGTAATTAAATGAAAAAGTTGCAATATAATTAAATAAAATTGAATAAAATAATTACAAGATTTTTTTTTTACTTTTTAACATTTAGTAAAATTATAAAATATATTATTAAGACGATTGAAATTTCTATTCATTTATAATATTTCTAGCAACGTTTTACACTTTTGAGATCTTTTTACTATTTCTTGATTTAAAAATCTATTTTTTAACTCAATAATAAGAACATATCTTTTTTAAATTTTTTAAACTTATATACTTATTTTGCTGATTATTATTAGGTTTATAAACAGATTTTGATTGATCTGTTTTTTCAAAATCAGTAATATTTCATAAAGGAAAATTAAAATCATTTGTAAAAATACTGTAAAACACACAGACAAACTAAAAAAGAAAAACAGAACCAAGCAGTGGTTCAAAAGTAACATTCTTGGATCTAAGAACTAAAAGTAACATTCTTGGAAAAAAGAACTCTTGTATTTTCAGATATGTATTTTAAATTGTCCTCTGCATAAACAGTTTATTTCTTACTCTTCCACAAATATATTCGAAATAAAAATGCGTAGATTCAAGAGGATGAAAAATTCTCGCAATTTCTTTCAGAATTCCAGTGAACAATTTTTAAAAAATACTAGAAAGAATACAAATGAAGAAACCGGAAATATGTTCTTCGCAGACTCAGGTGGCATCGGGTATCTCTTCAGTGTAACAATTTTGAAGGCGGAAACACACCTCAGATCACACGTGGGCTTCCCGGCTGAGCTTATTTTGGAAAATCAAGCTCTATTTGTGAGATTTCAAAGCTTTTTCTTAGTCTCCCATTTCAAAATATTTTTTTATTAGAGCCATGTTACGTCTGATGCCATTTTAGTAAAATTTTCTGCGTTTCTAGTGAATTAAGTACAAGTTAATCAGTTTATTTACGCTTTCATAAAATTGTTCTACTCTTCTAGTGAATTGAGTACGATTCATTCGGCTAATTTATAGTTTAACTGAAAATCTTCTACATTCATAGTGAATTAGGTAGGAATATTAAAACTTTTCATAAAAATCTTTTACACTTTCAATGAATTATATATGAGCTATTTTTCTGATTTATATTTTTCACAAAATTCTTGCAAATTCTGAGTGAATTTGATATGCTCATATTCGGCTTATCTAAACTCTTCATAAAAATTTTGTACTCTTCTAGTGAATTAAGTATGGATCACTAGGCTTATTTACATTTAAAAAAATTATTCTATACTTCTAGAAAGTTCTATCATTATTTAAGCTGATTTTCATTGTATTAATACAATATTTCTAAATTTTTCAATATTTGGAAAGAATCTGTTTAAATTTTTATTCGCACCTTCCAGAAATTTTTATTTAAATTTTATATCTCTAACAAATAGTGCGGTGATATTAAATAAATAATATCAAAATGCGTAATGTCGTTTTTATTTACGACAGTTTATTCATAAAGGTGATATTTATTTTAAAAAATAACGGAATCGATCATTTCTTTTTTTGGTTTGAGCTTTCATTTCATCATTCTCCAAAATTTTTTAATGTACCGACCTCTTTTACTATTGTATAACTAATCTACAGGCGCCCTATAAATTATGGATTAACTAATAGATGATGTAGGAGCAATTTAAATTTTTACCACAAAAATTAACTTGCACTCATTTTATTTTAATCGAAAAACCAATTATCTAATAGGGTGCTCTCTTTAAAGACCTTTTACACCGCATTGACTTGAGAAGGGCGACAAATATAGCCACAAACTTAGCGCATAGATATAATAAGATAATTTACGCTACATGAGGAATTCTATTACAGCATCACCAGCCGACAAGCAACAGAGTTAGCATGCTTATCTCAAAACAGTACAAGGTAAGAAGAAAATGCCGATTATACAATTTTAGAGCTTCTTCGTGTACGAAAAGACAACTTGAGCTCAATAATGCTAAGAACAAAACATATTTGCTAGGTCGCGATTTTCCGAATCTGCGACATAATAAAAACAGAATCATGAACAATAAACTTTGATCTGATAGCGGAGCTGGCAGAAAGCATTTCGAGCACAACAAACAAAAGTAGCCGCTTATAATTATTTATTCCGTTTTATCTTCAATGCTTTTCTGGCATAAATGTCCTGGTTTGTGAAGTTTGTGGCTATCGTTATCGCCATTCTCAAGTTAATAGGGAATAGAAGGTCTTTGGTAGACACTCATTTGTAGGATTCTGTACATAACACTCATAATTATTTATCCGAATTTTGTAAAATTGTATTTTAAAAAGATGCCAATTAGTAAAACTGCAAGGAGATAATCTGTGAACAGATTACTTATTTTTGCGCCTCCATTATTGCAGATGTTTTCTTTATAAGCTTTCAGTTACAATTTCAAAAGGGCTTATTTTTTGAATCTGTGAATCTTTGAATCTTATTCAAAAATTGATACCTACCAGGAAAATCTGGGACGTCTGACACCCTAATTATATAGAAAGTCACAGATTTGTTCTTCAAATCTCATAATATATTCAAATTGATGTAATAATTCATAAGGCATTCGCCTCCGTAATATCTACAACAATCCAATTTCTATCGGATCTATAAAAGTGGAAGGAAACTTTTCTGGAAATATACTTCAAATACTGTTCTTCTCAAATCATAGTTATCTCTTCCGAATCTTGGGTCTTAAATTCTATAAAAACACGCATCCCGAAGAGAAAAGAAAATCAAATCTTGTGTCTTCGCACTCAGCACGTCGCCTGCGCTGTTGGAGCAGGTTTCCTATCCCCTCTTTTTTTAGGTCCTGGAGTATTTTTTTGGACAGTGCTAACGTGAGACGTTGTATCGTGGAATGAGAATAGATTGCTCCAGTTGTTGTGTCACCATTTAAGATTTCTTTTTTGGGCACATCAGGGACAGAAGAGACAAATGGCGAGCAATCATCGCCTGTGACACACGTTGGAGGAGTAGAGAAAATTGATGCTCCTCCAGTGTGACCTCTAGGGTTACTGGCTGCGACGCCAAGTCATTGCGCCAAAGAAGTGTAACGTATCATATAGAAGATTTTGTGTGATTTAATGGCTGTTTCTAATTTAAAGGTGGCATTGGTGCTCTAGAGATATTTAATTGCTATTTTCAGCAATTACCAGTGCATAGTTAGATAGATATTCATCATTCAGATCACGGTTTCCTCATCTGTGAATCTGATTCCTGAGAGTACCTACTGTAGGAGACTGTTGATATGCTAAGTCCAGATATGTTTATCTTAGCAGTTTAATATTAGCTTGTGTTACACCAAATTAAAGAATAGATTCCAGTAATTTTTTTAGTATTATGTTTAAACGTAAAATAAAGCAAAATAAAACAAAATTTCAAAAAGAAATGGAGGACATTTAAAGGAAAATTAAGA
>JAPMOR010099591.1:536148-577626 GCA_026543865.1 Argiope aurantia
TAAAAATTATTTTCGAATTCCTTCGATTACCTCGAGAACAAATCATCGAAAGGACAACTTTTGAAACAACAAAATATGGCTAATGAGAAATATATACAAGCTAAAGCTGTTTTGAACTTTACAAACCCATATTGACTTCTCACAAAAAGAAACAAAAAATTATGAAATGCCTTCTGTTTAGCCATGGAATAGAATTGCAACTGTCCATTAATCTGAATATTGGACATTAACGGGTTATTAAAAAACCTCTAATATATTTTTTCATTTGAAAAATTCAAAATTAAATTTTATTGAAAATTAATATCTTTGTTAAAATAGGGAGAAATAGTCCCCTGGTTTTCCAAAACTATCTCGACTTTCTCACATAATTAAATAACCTGAAGAATTTAGTATTCAGCACTGTCATACAAAAAGGAGAATCGGATTTGCATTTCGAACTTCTGTTTTCTGACCGATTCGGTTAGAAATTTGATACAAAACCACATATTTAACTTCATTTTTTTACCTTATTGCACTTTTAAGCTTGTCACATGTGTACAGTTGGAATATTGAAATTGACACGTGCTGAATGTTTCAGTTTTCGTTTTTAAAAACATTGAGATAGTTGAATATATTTCAAGGTTAGAACGTGTAGATTCATAACAAAATCGAGTTTTTTTTTTTCTTTTCTTGACGATGTGAGTGTAATAGTTGAAAAAAAAAAACTAGTAAAAAGTATTGAAAGCAATTGTTGAAAGCAATGTGAGACATTGACTTAGCAATTCCTTTGTATTTAAGAGAGAAGTTGTTTCTAATACGCCATGTCTTTCATTTGATAAACATTTATTTAAATGACACTTTCTATAAGTCAGTGAAAAAAACTAGTCTTATGGTGTTGAAATTAAGTTTTAACTGAAAAACCTTTTTTAAAAGTTTCATAAATGAAATTGTTTAATTCAATTTTTTTTTCAGAAATAAATATATATTCAATTCAGGTGAGTCGTTGAATGCGATTTATTTCGGAGTCGAAATTCTCTTGCCTGTTGTCGACGCGGGTAAGAAATACCTATTAAAATCTCACAATACATATTTACAGGGATAAAATTTTCATTAGCATTTCCTCATTTTCTCTTGTGTCATTCTGTGTGATATGTTTTGTCTGCTTGTACATGGAATTGTACATGGAATTCGAGAACTGTTGAAAACTGTAAAAAATTAATTAAAAAAATAACAAATGGTATTTTAATCATGAATTTTTTTAGAGTGAAAGCACATTCTTAAATAATTTAATGATCTAGGGGGTCGTAAATTACTGAAAACGAAAAAGTAGTTTAGGACCCATAGTTACAAAAATATTAAAACCTGAAGAAAAATAAGAGCTTGAAAATGTAAGGAATTTTATATTCTATAATTTGATATAAGCGTGTAGTGTGCAAACTGGAGAGTTTTAAAAATATTCAAGAAAAATGAAAATGGGAACCAGAAAACATCGCTGCAACATCAGTGCCGATGTTCGCAGAGAGCATTTTCAATTTCGAGCGATAAATTCAGAACAAGGATAATAGGCATTAAGTAGATAAAAAATCAAGCAGAAAATCGCAGGTAATGTTTATTCGGTGAAAATTGCAAAAATAGACGACGAAAAGACAATGAGCTTGGTGTAGAGAATGGCCCTATGAATGCGAGGATAAAAGAACGAGGTAATCGTGAAGAAGCCTTCTTGTATGTAAATTTTTCATGCGTTCGAGAAAAATAAATGCAGTGAACAAATATTCATTAATAAACATTCCAGAATTGATAGTTGTTAAACTTCACTCGCAAACAAGTCAGATTTCACGAATGCAACTAAAATGTGCTGGTGTGCCATCAGGTATTAACCAAATGTTCTGGCGCACAATTGTTTGTGTTTCCTGTAGTAAGTCCGGAGGAACGTGCTGCAAGAAAACAAGGTACTTTGTGTCGCTGAGGCGTCCGGGCAGAAGATATGGTCTCAATAGATGATTCAGGCCAGATGTTAAAATCAAATGTTGTGCGTTTGATAACATAGTGATGAGGGGATTTTCGAATGACCAAATATTCGCATTGTGAGTGCTAAAGACATCTTCTCTCGTAAAGCAGGCTTCATCTGAGAATAAAACTCTAGTAGGAAAGTGTGCATCCGCGTGTGGCATCAAGCGTGCGAACTCTACCCGATTTACAATTTTCACTGAATAACCTTACTTGCGACTCTATGATCCTTGCTCTGAATTTATCGTTCGAACTTGACAACGCTCTCTGCGAATATCGGTACCGATATTGCAGCGATATTTTCTGGTTCAGATTTTAGTTTTTCTTGAATACCTTTAAAACTCTTCAGTTTTCACATTACACGCTTATATCAAATTATAGAATATAAATTTTTTTACATTTTCAAGCTTTTATTTTTTTTCAAGTTTCAATATTTTTGAAAATATGGGTTCTAAACTACTTTTTCGTGTTCAATAATTTACGTCCCCCTGGATCATGAAACATGCATGTTTCTTAATGGAAAAAAAAATTAAGAATATGCTTTTACTTTAAAGAAAGTTCATAGTTGAAACATGATTTGTTATTTCTTTAATTAAAATTTTACAGTTTCCAACAGTTCTCGAATTCCCTATATTTTTGCGATTTTCACTTACTGAACGTCGTTTGAGACCCTATGTTGTATGGTGATTCTTTATCCTCCCGATGCCTACTATCACCCCTGTGAATTTGTCGGTCTAATTCGGCAACACTCTGTGTATATATATATATATATATATATATATATATATATATATATATATATATATAGTGAGTGTGTGTGTGTGTTTGCGCATGTAGTGTGATCATTCTTATGGTGATCTAATAGCTAATTACAAAACTGTTAGATACATACATATAATTCCAATTGAAAAAAAATACTTTAAATGATTGGAAGAATGGTGGGAAAAATTAGCAAAAATAACATTTAAAGCAAACGCATGGAGTTTACAAAAAATAATTATAAACTTTAGTAAAAATGTCAATTAAAAAAATTTTTTTAGACTCGCAGAGTTGAACCTGAAAGGAAGAAAAGAAATAGGGAAAGTGGTTCCAGACGTCAATCACGCTTTAAATTATCATATTTTTAATACGGACAATTCATAAACGTATCTAGAATTTAATGGATAGATAATGGATTCAATTTTATTTGATTAGATAGCGTAAAAGACAACTTAGTTAAAGTTGTTAAAATTAGTTGAAAATTAATAAAATTCTAAATTAATCAACCATTGTAAAATGTCCAAACTATAGCACGGTAGTCTCAACTTTTTAGCTTAAATATTAAATGTAGTCATATTAAAAGTATTCAAGTTTAATAATATTTTGAATAAACATTATAAATTATTATTATAGCAATAATAGCAATGATAAATATATTTGCGAATATACTTTATAAAATACTAGTCACCTCAAACGATCAGCTGGTGCACTGGGAATATTGGTTACATTTGATTTCAGATGAATGTTTAGATATAGCTTCTCGTTCGTCATTACAGCAAACTATCTTAATACTTAACATCACACAGTTTCTAGAACTCAGCTGGCCCCTTTTCGGTTTGGTAAAGATGTAGATGGACTTTATTTTAAAAAAATACATAACAATTAATTGGAAGGAGACAAACAAGTAACAAAACACGAATACATATAACAAGAATGAAAAATATGTGGAGTACAATAAAATTGAACGAATAAACATGATAATGTACAGTACGAGCGAAATATAA
This sequence comes from Argiope aurantia, assembly GCA_026543865.1. NCBI lineage: Eukaryota > Metazoa > Arthropoda > Arachnida > Araneae > Araneidae > Argiope > Argiope aurantia. Next base: position 539,898 of record JAPMOR010099591.1, read on the forward strand.
AGGAGTGATCAAAATTACTTACTTGATAACTTATGGATATATTATGAATAAAATTCAAGGTATATTAAATGATGCCTTAAAAATTGATAAGGTTAATCTAATTCGCCAAACTATCTGATATTAAATCTATATTATTTTATTTTATTTTTTTACTTATGTTTTGTTTATCGTGTACATGAATCTTTCTAAAGAAGAGTAGTTCCATGATATCATAGCTGCGTTAAAAAAAAAGAAAATTGAGGTGATAGCGGTGTTCATCTACTTTCTAAATTTCAAATTTTATTTCTCTTATAAATACACAAGATATTAAAAACAGAATTCTCTTTCCTTAGCTTTCAGCAATGGAAGAAATTTATGCTATTAAATACTTGACTACAAAAAACGGTTTGAATTTCAAGGCAATAGATTGTTGGAAATTAGGCAAATACTATTTTCTAAAAATTGCTAAAATTTAGAAAAAATATGCACGACTATTAAATTATCATTAAAAAACAATTTTTGAAATTTTTAAGCGGTATAAATTTATTTTTATGCAATGATATTATCACAAAAAATGGCAAAATTTCATTTAATTTTTAATTAATTAAATGTTTAATAATTTTTTTTTAAAAATTGCATTAAAAATTATTAAAAATTCCATTAAAATTGTATTAAAATCTAATTTTAAATGGAATTTTTAAAACATTGCATTTTTACACTTCAAAGTATATATGTGTCAAGTTTGATAATTTTAGATCAAACAATCTGGCCTATAGAGCTCTAGAACACACTCAATCACTCACACACACAAACACACACACATTTACCCATTTTCATTATTCGCAGAGATTTGTTATAGGTATGCATATGTATTAAAAATTATTTCAATTTTTTTTTCACTGAAAAATTATTATCAGATATAATAGGAAAGAGTTCATTATGCATACTACTGTACCATAAGTGCAACTGACATTGAGTGGTTAGTTTAGAGCTAGATAATGGATTGGATACTGAAAGGCAGGACCATTAAAAAAAAAAAAAGGATTTCGAATCCATCATTAGGAATAGTTGATGATAAAATATCGAGATCATGAAATAGGGCAGCACTTTTTAATCTTTTTTCCCGCAAACTGGTTTTAATGAAAAATGAGTAGCAACCTAAATCTTTTAAGGATAAAAATTTATTTTTTAAATTAAAATTTAAATTAATTTTAGTGAAGAATGCAATATTTCTTCTAATTGATGAAAATTTCTAATGCTCTGTTACGTTGCTTTTGCCTGTTGACTAAGTTTACATCCAAGAAAACGAATTGGCCAAAAAGTGTGGTAACCAGTGGTTGGTCTGATCACTCAACCAAATGAACCAACGAAATGTCCAAAAAGTGAGGTAACCAGAGGTTGGTCTGATCACCCAATCAAATAAACCAACGAAATGATCAAAAAGTGAGGAAACCAGTGGTTGTTCTGATCACTCAACCAATTGACAACCAGATTAATTAGACTAAAAGGCATTTGCGAAAGGGAATCCTTTCTTTTTCTCTAAGCCGATATTTTATAAGAAATTTCAAATGAAATTTGCTGCTTTTAACATGTGGCAAGAAATGTGGAACAAACGGAAGACCAGGAAAAACATCCAAACTTTCAAACAAATCAGTGAGATGAAGTAAAGGAAAAGGATCTTATCTTTTAAGAACAAACCTTTCCGTCGATCTTTGTATACATAGTAACAATATCTATAGAGAGAAAAATAATTCAAAGCATTATGTTGCTAACGCATTAAATCCGCTAACAATTCACTGTAAATTTCAAAATTCTGTCCTAAAATGATTAAAAGTCATCCTCATAAACAAGTTGTTAAAATCCACACTTCAATTTTAAATGTCCTTCAAGTGTAATAAGAAAATTATTATTGTAGAGAAATATCATAAAGCTCGAAATTTTTTTAATGAAACTCCCAGTCTTGCAATTTAAAATTTATCTCATTTTTATTTCTTTCATTCTAATGTATTTTCACTTTTTTTTTTTTTTGTCATTATATTACATTCTGTTTTTAGTTTTGATCTGCCTTGACCATGTATATTTCATAATGTATTTCGTCCATATTTTACAATTTTTTCCTTTAAAAAGCTAAATCATCCATCAAAATAAATAAATAGTCCTATGGTTAAACATGATGTAGATATTTTAGTATAATGTAACGACAAAAAAAATAAATGATATTTCACAATTATTTACATATTACGAAATACTTTCCATTAATCCAAATTGCTTTCCATATTATTTTAGCAGAATAAGGAAAAATAAAGAAACTTTCTTTCTCGGCCCTTAGTTATATGGTAATCCGAATAAAACTTATGCATGCAATCAATAACTGTGGTGTAGAATATATTATTTCTAATAGACTTTTGACTAAAACGAATGCATCATGTGCCAATCATCCATCCACAAGTGGAGTAAGTCCCATATTCAATAATCATGGAACTGATTATCAGTTCAATGCTAAAGAAACTGGTGGTCTATTTATGTATTCGACAGTTACTCGCTTTCGAATTGGAGATAGTATCTCATTGGTTTTGAGCAAAAATGACGAAAAATATAAAAATATCTTTAAATAAATTGAAGGAACCCCTTAATAAAGATCCTAGCAGAAACGATTTTAATATTTTCGAGATGTTTAATTAATGCGGTTGCAGTTGGGATACTGAACCAAAATTTAGAACTAAACACCTCATTGACACTACATCAATTCTGATGAATTTGGGGATTAATTTTTCAGTTAAATTTTAATCCTGGTCTATTACTGTTTTTGGATTTTTGTTCAATTTTATCCCACTTTTTAACCTGTACAGTTTGTGTACGAATCAAGTTTTCAGTATTAATATTTTATTGCATTAATAGAAGACATCTTTGGTTAATTTTTCGATTTTGTGGCTTATTTTACAGGTTCTCTCACCTGCTTTTACTTTTTCTGATACCTTAAAAATGAATGGACCTTAGATTATGAAACATTGATTATAAAGTTCCGGATTGATTTGTTAAAGATTTAAAAACTATTTCTTTCCTTTATGATTATCAAGAATAAGGATATTCTTTGATATTGCATATTTACTCACGAAGATTTGGCGCGATGTCGCCAAATGCAGCTACCTCTCCCCGCCTCCAGTGACAGAATCGTTAACAGCTGGTCGAACATGGGTTTGCACTTCTCCAGCTACCGTAGTGGACCCCGTAAATTATGGCACTTAACCCCGAAAAGCCCTCCCCCGGCGGTATCCTTCCACTTCTTTATCGCCTGCACATATTTCTTTTTATGTCTCCCAGCTATGGGAAAGATAATGGTTTCAGCGTGTCTACCCAGAAGAGCCAGGTTGGCGCATTTTGACTGTCCTATCGCTCCATATGGATGAGAACTATTAGAGTTAAAAAATGTCAGCACTGGTAAATAAAGTATCTGGTTCTACTTTTATGTTCAAACACAACCTACATCAGGGGAAGGGGAAAGAATGAAAAAAACCAGTGAAACATATGGGCGGGACTTTTTTTTCCCTTTCGTTTTTATGATCTTACACAATTTGTCCGTTGTCCTCAAGATGAGAACTCATAAAATTTGAGATTCTTCGTATAATGTAACATCTGGTAAGAATCCGTTACTCATGCAGTAATTTATGGTCAGAAAATTAAGAACTGCAATGAGTGGTGAAAGAGCATGATGAATTTTATTATTCCTGTTGCTAAAAGAAGATTGGGTGAAATAAAGCTAGGTTGAAAAAATAATTTTAAAATCAGAAGTTGATTCAAAGCATGTCTCGTCTTTTTCAGAAATTTGTTTAGACCTACAGCACTGAATTTAATTTGTAAATATATTGCTGGAGGATTTTAACCGCAGGATATAGCTCATATTACCAGCTATATACGTTACTGAGTGTGGAAGTCAATGCTATGAAAACGCGAGTTAACTCGTGTGCAATTAGCAAAATTTGGGGGTGAAAGAATGAGTTAATTCGAGAGCAGTTAACAGCGTTTACACATGAATTCACTCGTGAGCGGTAAAAATATGTGTTAATATGGAATGGGATTGGACAGATATACACAAACTTAAGCTGGAATCATATTTTTTAAATTAATTTTTTTACTGATGAATTTTTATTATATTTTGCCCAATACTTATTTACACAAACGCCATATAGTGTCTCGAAATGCGTTAAGTACTGAAATGAAATTCGACAATTTATTAAAATTAAAAATTTATTTTTATAAAAAAATTTATTAAAATAAAATAGACATTTTAAATAAAATTTTTAACTGTCTTTCATTTCTTTTAATTTGTTGTTGTTAACAATAAATACAGCTACTCAGAAAGAAAATAAAGCTTGTATATTCTCTTATTAACTTTCTTACTGCAGAAAATTGGATTTCATATGCAGTCATACGTTTTCCCTACGAACAGTTGGTTCTAAGTTTATATAAAAACTTATATCTGGATGTTAAGATCACATATAATGTTCCAATTATTTCGACCCTTTTGAATTTTCTCATTCACATTAAATACAAATTGGCATACTGCAAGAAAATAAATCTGAAGACGGATGACTCAAAATTCAGTATAAAGGTACAATTTTGTTGATAAAAGTATACGGTAAATTTTATCTACTTATTTCGTTACACTTTTGAATTTGAATTTGCATGCAAAGGGCAGACAGTCTACCCATGGTCAGATTTTGTCCAGAATTCAACAGACATGTAGAATTTTGGTCATCATACGCACTTACATTCTTCTATGTTATTTTATTTTTGAGTTATTGTGCACACAGACAGGAAGACACAATTTCAAATATGTGTTATTTTGAAACTCAAGGAGCGATAAAGCATCAAAATTTTAGAGCTGAATTTTTTGTTGACTATTAGGCATCCTCTTAATATTGTCACATAGACACTATGGTATAGAACTCAAAGACACACACAAGAGGTAGAGCTAAACCAATTTATTAACTGAACTCAGAACAGAGAATACTGTAATTGTTAAATTTTCTGCTTTTATGCAAGCAGAGAAAGTTACAATGTTACCCTGTAGACAATAAGAAAAGACCAGAACAGTTGTCTGGTAAACTAAAGAAATGTCCAGTATCTTCTGGAACATGAAATAAAGGAAGACATAAAATCAAGGAATTAAGTATTTACATATACTATTAATCGCATTGTCTCTAGCGGGATTCGAACCCAGATCTCTTGATCATGAGACCAGTGCCATGACCATTCGGTCATGGAGATTCGACTGTCTTTCTTCAATGTGGCATTGCTCCCTCCTTAAAGAACAGCGTGTCGATGTAATGCCATTTCGTTGTATGGTTCTAGTTCTTGATCGAGTCACAGGACCAGTATAAATTGTCGTGTCTTCACGGGGAGTAGTCTCTTGAGAAATGTATCTCTCCAGAATCTCCATAATTTTAAAAGAATGTTGGTCGTCTTGTTCTTGTGGGTCATGGTATGGCTTCATGCGTAAAAGGTGGACAACTTCCTTCGGTTTCCGCCTTCTAGAATTATTATCGAAATCGGCTACTTCATAGGTGACCTCGGACAATCGCCTCAAAACTCGATAAGGGCCGAAGTACCTCTTGAGAAGCTTCTCGGAAAGCCCTTTTTTACGAACTGGAATAAAAATCCACACCAAATCCCCTGATTCGTATGCCACCATCCGATGTTTGGAGTCATAATGCCGGCGATTTTTCTGCTGCGCATGAGCTAATTGCCACGATTTTTCTGCCTTATTGATCAGATGACTAATGTAATCGTCTTCTTGGCTGAATTCGTTGGGGCAGAGAGGAAACATCGTATCCAACGGCGTTTCAGCTTCTCGCCCATGTAGTAGGTAGAAGGGCGTAAAACCTGTCGTGTCTTGCTTGGCAGTGTTGTCGGCGAATGTGATGAATGGCAATATCTGGTCCCAGTTCTTCTGTTCGACATCAACATACATAGAAAGCATATCTGCTAGCGTTTTGTTGAATCGCTCTGTGAGGCCATTTGTTTGCGGATGATAGGCTGTAATCATTCGATGAGTGAAATTGCAAGGTCTATTAATATCGGACACCAGCTTGGACTGGAATACTTGACCACGGTCTGTAATGATAACTTGTGGAGCTCCATGTTTCAGTATTATGTCCACTAGTAGGAATTTGGCTATTTGTGTAGCTTCCGCCGTCGGCAAAGCTCTGGTGACTGCGTACCGTGTCAAATAATCGGTGCATACTACAATCCATTTGTTGCCGTCGTCAGATTTTGGAAATCGTCCTAGAAGGTCGATTCCGATGCGATGGAAAGGAGCAGCAGCTGGTGGAATAGGCACGAGACGACCTGGTGGCTTCTGGGGAATAGATTTTCTCCTTTGACATTCTCGGCAGTGCATCACATATCTTCGAACATTTATGTACAAACCTGGCCAATGAAATCGCTTTCTTATTCTGTCATACGTCCTGGTGAATCCTAGACGTCCAGTGGTAGGGTCGTCATGGAGAGATTCTAGAATACTGAGCCGTAACTGCTTCGGGATCACTGGTAGAAATTTCTTTCCTGACGGATCAAAATTCTTCTTGTAGAGGACTCCTTCGACTAATTCAAAGTTTCCCAGCCTACTTGTTTTGGTACTTTGTTGGTCTGTTATTATTTTTGCCAATTCTGGATCTTTCATCTGTTCTTCTGAGAGATTAGTGAATAAAGTGGCATCTATGGAATCTCCATACCATGAAGCATCGACTTTTAATGGGCTTCTGGACAGACTATCAGCATCTTTGTGTTTCCTTCCACTTTTGTACACCACTGATACATCGTATTCTTGAAGTCGCAGCGCCCATCTAGCGAGTCTTCCAGATTGATTGTTCAGTCCTGTCAGCCAACACAGGGAATGATGGTCAGTGATGATCTTGAAAGCCTTTCCAAAGAGATATGGCCGAAACTTAGTTATAGCCCATATGACCGCAAGACATTCTCTTTCAGTTGTGGAATAGTTTCTCTCAGCCTTCGTCAGAGTTCGCGAGGCATAAGCTATTACTTTTTCCTTCCCATCTGGGATTTGGACTAATACTGCGCCGTATCCACTCGCGTCGGTGTGAAGTTCCGTTGGTGCAGTTTCGTCATAAAAGCCTAAGACAGGATCGGAGGTAAGATCTTTATTCAAGGTATTAAAAGCTTCCACTTGTTCAGGTCCCCAACAGAATTTTGTGTCTCCCTTCAGTAACAACTTAGAGGTTCGGCTTTATGGCAAAATTCCTTGATAAATCGGCGATAGTAAGAGCAAAGGCCCGGAAAGCTTCTGATGTCATGGATATTCCTAGGCACGGGAAAGTCACTCACGGCCTTTATTTTTTCTGGGTCCGGTCGTACGCCATCAATGGATACTAGTTGTCCCAAGATCTTTATCTCTTGTGCTCTAAAGCGACATTTTTTTGGATTCAGGATAAGGCCGGCGTTCTGTATACACTGAAGGACGGTATTCAACCTCTGAAGATGTTCATAGAATGTTTCCGAGAATACCACAATGTCATCTAAATAGCAAAGGCACATTGTCCATTTTAAATGTCGCAGAAGATTATCCATCATCCTTTCAAAAGTTGCAGGAGCATTGCATAAGCCAAATGGCATCACTTTAATCTCGTATAGTCCCTCAGGTGTAATAAAAACCGTTTTCTCACGATCGGCTTCATCGATTTCTATTTGCCAGTAACCGGAGTAGAGATCCATAGACGAAAAATATTTTGCCCCCTTCAGGCAATCCAAGATGTCGTCAATACGTGGCAATGGATGCAAGTCTTTCTTGGTAATTTTGTTGAGTCTTCGATAATCAACACAAAAAAGCCAGTTTCCATCTTTTTTCCTGACCAAGACGACTGGAGATGACCATGACCTTTCTGATGGTTGAATGATTTTTTTCTCTAACATTTTGGTCACCTCCTCACTGATAATGCGGCGTTCGGATGGGGACACTCTGTAAGCTCTCTGACTAATAGGTAAGTGGTCACCTGTGTTTATTCGGTGTTTAACATTGAGTTGGTTTCCGTTCTTGAACTTCCTTTCTTGATCGAAAATTTCTGAAAACCTCTGGAGTAGATGAAACATCCTTTCTTTTTGGTCGATCCTCAAATCCGGAGCTATCATCGTGGTATAATCGATGACACCCAACTTTGCCTTTGAAGTGGTTGTGGAATAAGGCGCTCCCTCATCTATGGTATTTAAGCAGTCTTCGTGTAAAGGTTCGGCATATGAGATGCACATGCCTTTAGGGATGATCTGAGGTTCTTCTTGTCCGTTGGCAACCCATATTTCGACTTTTCCATTAAGGAGCGTAACTAAAGTAGACGGAATAGCAGCTTCCTTGTTCAAGAGGAGCATCCTATTTCCCTCCACTATTACGTCGATAGCTCGAAGATTCTTACGGCCTAAGACAGTAATCTTTCTGATAGAACGAGCAAGTACTGTATAGTCTTCTATCGTGAATAAACGGCTGGAGTCTGGGATTCTCTAAGGACGTCTTGAAACAAGAGCTCCGAACGGCCACTATCTATAACAGCTTGAGAAGCGCCCAAAAAGTCCCAACCAAGGATGATATCGTGACTGCATTGCGGCAAAACAATAAATTCAAAAGCTTGAGGTCTGTCATTGATTTCGAGACGAAGCGTACATTTTCCCACTGGTCTCACGTAGTTTCCATCGGCGACTTTTAAAAGAACATTGTTAGTTGTTGGAAACATAACTTTCTCCAGTAGGCGACGATACTTCTCCGAGATAACAGAAAATGAGACTCCAGAGTTCACAAGGGCAGGTACTGGCTCTTTGTCGACGATTACTTCAATGTTGTTTCCGGACATCTTTGCGGCAATCGGAGGATTTTTGTCACTAGCGGCCTCACCCCCAAGGAAGGTGGCACCGCTTAGGTTTCCTCATTTCTCCGGCTAGGAGATTGACTGGATCTTCTATATGGCGACGGAGATCTGTGGCGGCGCGTCGGCGATCGTCCTCGAGATGGGCTGGGCGACAAACTTCGGACTGCTGGTCGGCTTTACTCGTCAGCATAGCGTCCCTCATTCGACAGCGAACGGCCGAAATCTCTCCTATTAGCCCGATATGCCTCAAAAATAGCTTTGCGATCTCGGCAGTATCGAACTACATGGCCAGGGTGGCCACAATGGAAACAGACGGGTCTTCTATCAAGAGTGCGCCAGACTTCTGTCTTCCTCTGTGATTGCTGTGCTACGGGCGTAGGTCGTCTGGCAACGTCAGCATAGGAAGGTCGGCGTCTTGGTTTGACCTTTGTCCACTCTGGTGCTGTCTGTGACAAAGGAGCCAAAGCATTTTCTACTTCCTCTCGAACAATGGCTTCAATGCCTTGGTCTTGGAGTTCGGGATCAACTACTGGAGATATGAGGCGCTGGAGCTCCTTTCGCACTATTTGATGTATTAGTGATGCCAGATACAGATTTTCGTCAATTGCAGCCATTGGTACGACATTTGGAAGCCTTTCAATTTTCCTACTCCGAATTCTCTTTTGCTGCATCTCTTCGATCTTTCTACACCATTTAATAAATTCCTCTATAGTGGTTATTTCTTTCGTCAGTAGTGCCTGGTAAACATCTTCGGCGATTCCTTTCATAAGATGAGACACTTTCTCTTCTTCTGACATATCTGGTTTGACTTGATGGCATAACCATAACACGCTTTGAATGTACGACTGCATGCTTTCGCCAGATTTTTGAGCTCTACTCTTTAGCTCCTCTTCTGCCTTCTTTACATAGTGCTGTGTTCCTCCAAATGCCTCTTTTAGCATTGATTTGAAAATATCCCAGGAAGTCAATTTCTCTTCATCATTTTCGAACCATTGCTTTGCTGTGCCATCCAGGAAAAAGAACACATTTGCTAGACAAGTCATGTCGTCCCATTTGTTGAATTTTGATACTCTGTTATATTCCTTCAGTCACTTGCTTGGATCTTGTCCCATGTCTCCTTTAAATATAGATGGATTTCTGTATTGTGGCTGTGCTGGTGTCAGGATGACCGGTTTAGCCTCCTGTTCTACAGGCATTTTCTTCGTCTTTCTGGGTGGTGGGTTATAAGATCCAAATTCTGGGTCAAGGCCTTTAAGGCGATTGCTTCTGCGTAAATCCGTTTCCACGCTGACTGGAATCGTACCCGGCGCCTCCACCAAAGAATGTCACGAAGATACTATGGTATAGAACTGAAAGACATACACAAGAGGTAGAGCTAAATCAATTAATTAACTGAACTCAGAACTGAGAATACAGTAATTGACAAATCTTCTGCTTTTATGCAAGCAGAGAAAGTTCCAGAATACTCTTCTGGAGACAATAAGAAAAGTCCAGAACACTTGTCTGGTAAACTAAAGAAATGTCTTCTGGAACATGAAATAAAGGAAAACATAAAATCAAGGAATTAAGTATTTACATATAATATTAATTGCATTGTCTCTAGCGGGATTCGAACTCAGGTGTCTTGATCATGAGACCAGTGCCATGCCCATTCAGCCATGGAGATTCGGCTGTCTTTTTTCAATGTGGCAATATACTTCGTATAATTTTGGCAATACATATATATATATATATATATATATATATATATATATACATATTGAGAAAATGCCTTCAGTACTGAATTTTTCTTGTTGCTCTCATACTGACAGTAATATTACACCAGTTTATAAACCAGTATGAACTAGTTAAATACAATATTTCACAGTCCACAAAACTAACCTTTTAAACATACGGATAATGACTTCAGTTCTGTGTTTTTTCAGTCACTTTCTAACATACACGAACATCTCATCAGTTCAAGACATTGACATTAAATGTTCACTTTAATACAGATGTGAATATCACATCAGTTCAAAATGCCAATACAGAATTTTCACTTTCATACAGATGTGAACATTATATCAGTTCAAAACACAAATACAAAAAACTTTACAGAGCAAACCTAAACTTCTGAGAAAATTATTGTCTATATTTTTCCTGTTACTCATTTTCACGAAAGAAATGAATTCCATAAAAGTACAGTGCCGGCGTCCTCGCATAGAGGTAGCGCGTCTTCCCGTGTTCTGGGCATCGAATCCCGGCTCAGGCACGATTGTTCTTCATCTGTTCTATCTGTGGGATGTGTGAATGTGCCCCCCCCCCCTGTAAAATGGGGCTGTGCAAACGAATGTGATGCGTGAGTAGCAAAATCGTACTCTTGGCCTTAGTTGGCGCTTCTAAATCAAGAGACTCTTTCCCAGCTTAAAATGGCTGAATTCGAAATCAGTGGGCTTGTCCATGACAAGTGCCACTGGAAACAACATCAACAACACAAGAATTCACAGCAAACTGTAAAATTTGGTACAGAGTGGAAAATCAACCATCTAAAATTAAAAAAAAAAAAATCCCATTCTATGGCAACGTTTATAGACTTAAATACTGTCCGTAAATTGCACCATGTGATATGCATTGATGATAGAAAACACCAATTAAAAATCTCAACAGAACAGACAATTGGTCCGAGAGCTATTTCTTGGCTAACAGGTACTCATTAAAAGAGGAGTTTTCAAATTTTTATTTATATTTTTAGTTGAAAATTAATGAATATTTTACTTTTTTTTTCCGACTTTCACAATATATGTTACTGAATGAACACTATTTTTTATTCCATTACTATATTTTTACTTATTTTGCTTATTTTTTAAATGCAAAAGATAAGCTTCACAGTTGTATCAATTTCATTTCAAGCCTTTTTTCATTGAATTTAATTAATTATTAAAAATATTTTTACGTATATTTTACAGGAATACTTTTCATTGATTTAGTTATTAATTTATGCTTTATCGTCTAACGAAGATATTAAATACATTTTATGCATATTTTATAGTGGCTTTATAATTAAGAACACATTTTAAAAATAAAATGAAAGTAGATAAATCAAGCAAAAAGGAGAAAAAAAATTTTTTTTTTCGAACTGTGAAATTTTAGACTTGAGTTCAGATTGCTTTTAAATTTTTCTAATAATTTTTTCTTCTATACAGATGCGAGTACTTCATCAGTAAAAGAAGCTGCTACAAACTTCAAAACGCAAAACTGATTACCTCTTTAAACAACACGTAATACTCTCGCCGTTAATCAAAATGTAACACAATATATTTGTTTGTAACAAATATCAATCATGTATTTCAATTTTCGTTCAACCGCGAGTTAAATATTTCGTGACCTTCTTCTTTTAGGATCACCTGTGTGTGTGAGGCCATTACTATTCAGGTACTTCAGTGGGAAGGTTCCATGCATATGATGATGAATGGACCGTGATGGATGTTTTGATGGATTGAAAAGTGCTTCGACCTACGCATTCTGGATTCATGATAATATTTTGAAAACAGAGCATCTGCCGTAACTGGTTGGCAGTTTTTGGAAATAATGGAATACTTTCATCTCTGCAACTGATAATTATCTGGGCAGCTGATAATTACGTTTTTATCTGCTTCAATTGAAAGTATAAAAATGAAGCTGAATGCATCGTAATAATGAATGTTGGAATGTTCCATTCATCACAGAAATGATGGAACATTCAGCATAATGATTACTGTATTCGTCTTATGAAATCCATACAAAATATAAGCTATCAATCATAAAATCGTTCTCTCCCTGTATCTTATTTATTATAATCATTTGAATTTCAAAGTGTTTAATCTGGAATTTAGATTCTAAATATAACAATATTGATGCTTATATTCTTTGGTAAGAATATTAACTTGGTTTCTTTTCTCTTAAGGAAATAAGATGAATATAAAAGCGTATATCTTGAATGAAATTTGGCTAAATAATAATAATGTTTCTTTTGGTAGCAATATCAACAACTGATGAAGTAAAATATTAAAGGGAATTTTATCTGGATGGAAATAATGACTAGTAATAATTCATATTTTGTAAGTATAATCTCGTTTTAGACAATTATTAATCTAAACCATTATAAACAAGATGGTTTAGGTTGAAAATTCAATATTTCATTAAATGCTGTGTAATAAAATCCCCCATTAGCAGGTAATATCAAAATAGAGGCTTTTTTAAATATCTAAATCTAAATCAAAAATTTCAGCTTATGTCATAAAAAAATGCAGTAGACAACAATCTGATAACATTCGATGACTTTCTTGGGTTTAAAATATGATCTAAAAAATTACTTATAAACCTGTGTCTGACATTTTGGATGCAGTTGCATGTTCTAAGAAAGTTAGTGAAGAGAAGCCGAAATCTTGAGAAAAGGTAAAGAATTAAGTTCTGCCACACTAACTCTTGATTCCACAAAATTACTCAACAAGAAGTTACGAAGCTATAATATAGCCTTCCTGCAATGCTAATATATTCGCTGTAAAGAAGAATTTTCAGGTATTCTTAACTGCCCCATCAATGACCTCAGACTTTGGCAACAAAAATAGTCTAGAAAATTCAAGAATCATTGTGATATCTCTTTTACAAGCTGAGATTCAAACATCTGTCTAAAAAAGTTTGACCTTTTATCAAAAAGATTATAGAAGCGAAGATACTCACATGAATCAAGCGAATTCTCTCTTTGGAGTATTGATCACAGAGCTAGATCTTCAGCTGTTTATTTAAGTGCCACTGTGTAATGCTGTTATTCAATTACCGATTTGTTATATATTATCTAAACCTTTTTAACATCGTGTCTGCGTTTTCATCACCTGTACTCTGCTTTTCCCATATAATTCATAGAATAAAGTGACATCTATCCAATATCCAATACACTGGATAACGGGAGATGTCACTTTACTTTTCTTACTGTACATTCAAGAGATTTTTTTTTCATTATAATATAACGGGGGGTGGAGGAAAGAGTTAAACCAAAAGAGAGGAACAATAAAAATGACTCGACAACCGAGAATATAAAGTGAATGATTGTTGACGAAAGACTTATAGATTTCCACAAGATTTGTGCAATATGTTAGTATCTCATATTATAAAGCCTTATTCCATTGAAACAAAGAAATTTCAAAGTTCCGGTGATTATCCTCTATGCAGATAAATATTTGAAGTTAACACACAAAGATATTTGTAAAACTTATGTGGCAATAAACATTGATTGCTTAATTTTGCTTATCTGAAATACAAACTTAAGAATATATGTTTTAATTTTAAATTATCTGTGTGATTTTCGATATTATTTATTGAATTGTTTTATATACAGGGTGTTCATTAATTATTGTCGGGGTTTCCGTACCTCATAACTTTCGAATAAAAAATATTACGCAAAAACCGATTACGTATTCGTAAATTACAACTCAAAGAATTTTATTAATGATATTAAAGTGTAAAGCTTGCACAATTTGCACTTTGTAGGCATTCAGCTGAAGGCGATTATGTATTCGTAAATTACAACTCAAAGAATTTTATTAATGATATTTAAAAGATTAATGAATTTGCACAGGGCTGCACTTCGTGGCTCGTAACACATGGAGATGAAATTCGATTTCCCTCCAAATGTTCTCCAGCATTTGTAGAGTAACATTTTGGATTGCAGTAACAATTCTGCGCTTCAGTTGATCAAGGGAGGGCCAAGGGGACTTGTACACAATGTTCTTGGCAAACCCCCATAGAAAGAAGTCCAGCGGTGTTATATCTGGTGATCTCGGAGGCCATGGGATTGGTTCATCTCTTCCACACCATCTGTCGGAAAAGTTCTCGTCTAAAAAGTCACATACAATCATGCCCCAATGGCGGTGCACCATCTTGTTGAAATATCGCATCTGGCTGATGTTGCTGCATCTGAGGAACCGCATACATCTCCAGCATGTCAAGGTATGTCATGGAATTTATAGTTGTTTCAGCAAAGAAGAAAGGTCCAATAACTTCAGTATGTGATAAAGCGCACCAAACATTCACCTTTGGTCTATCTCTTTCCAGTTCTCGGTAATCGTGCGGGTTCTCCGAGCCCCATATTCTACAGTTATGTTTATTCACTTTTTCTGACATATGAAAAGTGGATTTGGCACTGAAGTCGTCCGAAAGCAATTTTCATCATCCTCAATTCGAGTCAAAATTTGTTCAGCGAACTTATAACGACGCGGTTTATCATTCGGGCGTAAAGTTTGCCCAATTTGCACTTTGTAGACATTCAGATGAAGGCAGTTATGGAGAACGTTCCATATAGTCGTATGCGGCATATGTAACTGCACAGCTTCTTGTCTCGTTGATTTTCGTGGACTGCGAGTAAACGTTTCTTGGATGCGATCAACATTTTCCTGCGAAGTGCTCGGTCTTCCCGCTCCCTTTCGGTGTAGAACGCTACCAGTTTCCTGAAATTGTGTTAACCAGCGTCTGATAGAATTATCCGAAGGAGGATCTTTCTTGTACGTAGTCCTGAAGCGACGTTGAGTAGTTATGACTGATTTAGTTTCGAAAAAACACAATACACACATTGCTTTTTCTTGCACGGCCGCCATTTTTATTTATGACGTCATAATTACCCAAACTGCAAATGCGCTAAAATCGCATTGTTGCCACGCAAAATTCTTTGAGTTGTAATTTACGAATACGTAATCGGTTTTTGCGTAATGTTTTTTATTCGAAAGTTATGAGGTACGGAAACCCCGACAATAATTAATGAACACCCTGTATATATATGTGAAGAAAGATTTTACTTCATTATTTTTCTTTTAGACCTTCTCTTACAGGATGAAAAGGCTTTCCAATGCATGGCAACAACTTTCAACAAATCTTAAAAGTTATGAAATCTTGCTATATAGAACATCGTATTGCTATTTGGCATCATTAAAACCTTTCAAATGATCGTTTTATAAATGATTGCTACATCAAATGCCGTTACTAGTACTATAACTGCATATAGTAGAATGTAGTGAAAATTTAAGCCATAAGATTAAAGATGCATATTTCAGTTTTTACATCAAATGTCAAAGTTGCTTTATTACTATTAGTTGCAATCATTTGATACAAATGATAAATACAAAAAACTTTTAGATGTCTCACTTGGAAAAAGTTGACAACAAATACACGAAATCTCGTTCTCTGTCTTATTAAATACCATCAAAACAACTCAAGCGATGTTATCTTTTAATGGTCGATACTTAAAATATCTGTGCATAATATGTCATTTGTAGATAATTATAACTTGCATATGCATACAAATGTAACACGTATTGAGATAATTGCTGCAGATTGTGGCGCTTTTTGAATACTTTAAAGGAAAAGAAGAATCAAAGAAGATTCGCTCAAACAACCCTTGTTGGTTTCTGCATAGAAATTATCTTGTATAATTGCTTATTTATTACACTGTTTTGAGTTCCGCCATCTGTTATATAGTAATTGATCATAGTAAATGGTTTAATTTTTCAAATGGCGACGTTTCATATATCTATTATTAACGAATTATCAATGCTAGCTTATTACATTCCTTCAGAGTAATTTGACTAAAATTCTCCCGCTATAATAAAAGTAACCTCAAAATCGTTTACTTTCACCTTTTATCTTCGGTCTGACAAGTTTTATATATAATCAGTTCACTATCTACGAATTTTAATGATGATTGTTCATGGTAAATTAAGTATACAGTGTCATTTTTTTTACAGAGCCATTTTTCATACCTAATCTCTTCGATTGAAGAATACATAAACGAATATAGCTTTTCTATTTTGAGAATACTGGCGGCACAGTTGTGTTATTATTCCCTATGCGCATTTCAGTGTTATAATTCACCACTGCATTTATAAAAAGTAATATGTAGTACAAAGAACTTTCGCTTTGCCTTTGCAATTAGCAAAATTATTCAAAATAATAACAACGATCCTAAATAGCTCCAACTTATTTCACAAACAATGATAGAAAGAAAACATTTGAGCATAATGTTACTTGAGAAATATTCCTGCGGTATCCCTTTCACGTCTAGGTCTGTGATGAATATTACCAGTCATTGATGCGTGTTTGATAATCGCAAGCAAGTACTCAGTGTGATTCTTTAAATTTTCGGATTTTTCTTAGTTCTTGAGAAAGTTAGGACGCATCATAGATTCTGTCTTAAAGCCTCCTTTACACACAACATGAAAAGGACTGAAGGCAAGCATGAAGAATAAATACTTCACATGGTGGTGAAATGGAAATCACAGCATGAATGCTGCCCGCATGATCAAAAGAAGTAAGATAGGGCCATTAATATGTTCTTGTATTCAATTTTTTTTCTTCTTGTCTTTGCTTGAAAGTACGCAATAACAATTTGTAATAGTTTTGGATAGTCCAGTAATATTGTCCAAATAGAGGTCAGTACAAGATGCATTTCTGTATGCTTACAGTGCATTTCAGTAAACTGATGACAATCTTATGCGTTCAGAACTCCTCTTTGTTTAATAATTGAGTCAATTCATGATCACATGTCAAATGCGTAGTATCATTAAAATTATGAAATCTTTATCTATACCGCTAGAGAAAAATGATGTGATCTCACAGCGCAGTATATTTTAATGTTGAACTCCATACGTCTGTGAAACCAATACTTTTTTATTATCGTTGTACATAACTACTATAAATTGTTGTCAAATCATTCCGCATCTGCCTAATAATCCCGATTGTATCATATTAGATTCATAATTCCATTCCGAATCTTTCAGTGTCCAAATATATATATATATAACAACAACACAACGCTTTCGTAGGAAACAAAAATATATCTCTGAAGTCATTGACTCTCCCCAGAAAACATTTAAAAAAAGCAATACAGGAGAGACAAGCATCCTTGAAAGAAAATAGAAGAAAGGGGTAAACAATCGTACTTCATTTAGTTCCCATAATTCTGGTCAGAAAATTTTGTAGAAAGGATTCTTTTCGAGTAACAAATAAGTGCGCCATTAGAAGGAAATGATTTTTTTTAGTTGTATCTACAAATATATAGTATAATATTAAAACTGAGCCTCACCAAGCAATAAGTAAATGAATTTCACAAAATGTCTATTATCATATCTGTCTTATGTTTGTCACTATCATTATTATATGTCGATTTCCCTTTGAAAAGAGTAGAAGTTAATATGGAGATTCTTCTTTACAAATTCTCTCTTAGGAATATAAAGAATTCTTCCTTTTTACAAATTTCCTCTTAGAAGTATAAAGAATTTTCCTTCTTTACAAATTCTCTTTTAGAGGTATGAAGGAATTTTCCCTCTTTCGAAATTTCCTCTTATTACGAAGATTCTCCCTATTTAAAATAGGAGTTTTATTCATTATACAGGGTTGTTATAATTAAGGTTCCCCTATAAACAGCATTCTACAACGCAAACGGATGAACGGATTGCAGCGAAATTTGGTATATAGACTATACATAAGATGCGCTCACGGAATTTTGAACAAAAATTTTTAATTTCAAAATGTCTGCCAGAGGGCGCCTTTTCTGGAAAAACATTAAATTTAACACAATAAACGACCAAAACGGAATAAACATTTATTGACTAGTTTCTGATCACCTTACATCGAACCATATTACGTAAAGGTAATGAAAAAATAATAGTACGCTGTTTGAGGAAAAAAAACGCGGTTCAATTTACAGAAACAAGAACAAATTAGGATGAAAGTGTACAAGAGGAGCTGTTGTTAATCGTGTCCGGGACGATGTAGGGAAAGGTACTCTATGTGACCACCCTCATTCACCTGCAAAATTTCAAGACGATGGACAGCGTGTTCAACAGCAGATCGTAATTCATCAGTTGTGATGCTTCGCACAGGAAGCGTTATGGAGTTTATTTACGTCATTCAACGTCGCAACAAGAAACCGTCATCATTACAGCCGGTAACATCGACCTAAAACTTGACAATGAGTGTAAACGTTTCTTATCCTAACCTGTTTTGCATAAATTTCCTCTTCTTCACAAGCATGCAAATCTCGACATTTTTTCCTAGAACTGACAGCTTTTACCAGTTTTACATTTTATTACTCATAATTCTTGTTCTGAATCGTTAATATCGTTTATGTATTCCTTTTTGGTCGTTTATTGTGTTACATTTAACATTTTTCAGGAAAAGGTGCCCTCTGGTGAACATTTTGGAACTAAAAATATTTTCGAAATTGCATGCATTTTGAGTGCATCTGGTGTATAGTTTGTATGCCAAATTTCGTTGCTATCCGTTCATCCTTTTGCGTTGTAGGATGTTGTTTATAGGGAAAGTTTAATTATAACCGCCCTGTATATTAAACATCCACTTTAGTATGTACATTAGCTTGAATGTTGCCAGTAATCTTTCTAAGACACATGTATGACCAATAAATTTAATAAAAATAGGCCAGTAGCTTATTGGATTAGGACATGGTGGGGCTGCAGAATATATATCCGAGAAAAAAAACATATGGATTCTATCATCTGGTAATATTCATAACGAGCATTATTTAAGAATAATAAGGCGATGTCCATTTTAACAAGGAATTACTAGCAGAGGTCTGAATGGTTTTTGGAACTTTACTTCCAAACGAAATATGAAGTCTTGTTTCTCCAAAAAATTTTGATGGAAAGTACCTTATCTCCATAAATTGAAGTTAAATTCTATGTTAAATACTTAAGGGCAGTCAGGTAATAAATAACTGCTCCAAGCTCACTTTGACAACAGAATATGCCACTTATTCCTTTATAATAATTCCTTCATCAATGGACTTGCTTGGATATATATTATATCATTTGGGATTATAACTATTATCACCACTAATTAAAGAATATTTTACCATGATAGTTGTTGCTGCACATCTTCAAGAATAGCAGAGATATTTCAAGTTTATGAAATTGTGCACCCTGAAGAAGTCCAATACTAACAATGGACTGTCAATTAAGATCTTGCTTGGTGAGACCGAGACAAATAAGAATGTGATCAAGTGAATCCTCTTCAGTAAAACACTTGGGTCAGACTTCAAAACCCTCAGAATATTTCAGAGTTCTAAGGTGCCTATTGAGAAAGCGAGTAAGGATAGATAGATCCAGCCTGCTATAATCAGGAGTCAGATGACTACTCTTATATCAGTGATGTACCGGTGGGACAAGTCAAGTTATTTTATTTTGGCTTTTAGCTCTTGAGAAAATTTCCAATTTTTCTATGATATACTCGGTTGTTTTTGCACTCAATTAGTAGAAAAATAACAAACGATAAATAACGTAACAGCTACGAAGTTATTCAGCTCAAATCCTTTACAATCTCCGTCTTTACCTCAACAAAAACAACTCCTGTCCAATTGATGTAACTCATACCTTTTCCACATTTCTGAGCCAAAAAAAATTTTGCAACTGTTCCAGAAATAATCTGTAAACGCGTGCATTCGACTTTCAACGTAGAGCCTCTGAAGAAAACAACAATATTTTTACAAATAGAATGAATTAAAAGAATGATCATCAACATTCCTGTAAGAACAAAAGAAAGAAGTATAAAAAATCATACGTGCGTCATTCTATTTCATGGTCATGAACGTCAATAATGAATCCGGATTCCTACATTGATTAAGACATGGTTCTGCCGTTCAACAGTGTCTACAAATTATTTTTTTTAATCAAATGCACATTATTATGACATTAAAGGTAACCAAATGAGCACATGCATTTCTTGATCTCCTCCAGCTGACATTTGACCTAATTTTGCGGTCGTCTTAATATCGTGTTCGATTACTTTTTAAGTGATCAAATTTGAGGATTCATTGAAATCAATGGCATTATTATAGGGTTGCTCAATTTGGGAAGGCCTTGAACCTACGGTCTTAGAGGGCATCACGATTCAAGGTTTTTGTTATAATTATAAAAGAACATCGCGATTTTGCTGCTGTTAACCCTCTTGAGCGGGAAAAAGGGTAACCATTCGCAACATTCATCGGGAGCTCAATTTAATTCAATTAAGCATTGATTGCATAGTATAAAAAATCAGAAGTGGTTTCTCAGAAACTTTCTCGCATACTCTTTAATAAATATGTTATTCCATCCGTTCCTTCTCACAAAGTTATGAACTTTGGGCAAGGTTGTGAACATCGCAAGTGCTCACATTTTTATTTTCGCAATCCTGCGTATAAGAGTTGTGTGGCTCATGATATAGTAAAGGAAACCAGCACGTGCATATTAAGTCCGCGATATTGATGAGCAATAGTTATGAAAGAACAATCTTAGACTTGAATCTAGTGTGGGGTTATTGACAATTTATTTTTGATGGTTATTCGCTTTCACGCGGTTGATTCTTAAACACCTGAAAATTTAATAAATATTTTGGATGCTTTTTACTTTCAACTAACTAAAACCAAACTTTGACATAGAATTGCTATTGTAGTCATAAAATGACCTGCTAAATTCCATTTATGTAAGTTATTGTATTTATATACATGCAATTGGTAGACAGTCAACCTCTTGACGGATTTAATTCCAAATTTGACGCAGATCAACATTTCCTATACTAACTTCTATAATTATTTTTTTTTATCTATCTAACTGTTTAGATTTCGCATTTACTTCAACTGAGTTAGCCGGACACACTGACTTTCTCTTAAAGAATTTTGTTCAAATTTTGATAGCAATCCGCAAATTTTGTGTCTAGTCCATATTCTAAATTTCGTCCGTCTAGTTTTAAGCTTTTTCAAGCTTTTAAGCCGGCAAGCCTTTTTCGAGTTATAATGACATAATAGACATAAGTCCAAAATTGCATTTTCTGAATTCTGGAAGGCCTGTCTAAAACATGAAAATTCATCAAAATCTAATTTCGAATTTTTTAATGATTACAATATTTTATCTTTGTATACTTCGCATAAGGAACAGTAAAAAAGTGTCTTTCCTACATATCAATCCGAATACTATCAACTATCACATGGTGACTGATATATAACAAAAAGTAATTAAAGAATGAATGCGGTCGGTTTAATCTTAATTCATGAAGCAAACAAAAAATAAGTATCTTATATACTAGCTCAAGCCGACGAAAAAATTCGAACCGTCACCACCGTATCGAAAACAGCAGCCGTCCACTTGATTTAACTTCGCGTCACTTTCACACTTCCCCGTCCACAAATCCTTCCAACTGTCCCAGAAACAAACTGCAAACACATGCGCCCGACTTACAACATAATGCCTCTGAAGAAAACAACAAATATATTTTTACAGACACCCTTCTCAACACCCTCAGCCCCCCCCCCCACTAAAAAATAAAGTAAAAAATAGCTCATAGAGGGCGACACCCTTGCAAGAAAACAGGAGAGGGGGAGGCAGAATCGATGGCGTAAAGTGCGGCATTCTGCGGTGCATAATAACCCGCTGTCCCATAATTCAGGCCGGCAATAACGGACCAACGGACCCCTATCACTTAGCAGCAGATTATGTACGTAGTTGTGCAATAATCCGGAATTTATGAGCCCTTAACGTCATCGCTCTGTCATAAAGAACAGACTCTGGCGGCGCAAAACCCATAAAACTGCTCTTCGGCTGACACCACAATTTTCGCCAGATTAAGGCTGCAAGGGGGGAGTTCTTCCTAAAAGTCTGCCCCCACCCTCCCTTTTTTTCTTCTTTTTTACTTTATTTTTTTATAAAAACATATATATATTTCTCTTCTCTTGCAGTAATGTCACCTTTTAGTTTAAAGGGTTATATATACATAAAATTGGGACGCTGCAGCGGTACTAGAGTAAAAATAAAAGTGTGATAATAATAAAAAAATTTATGGGGGCTAGGGTGGAATTCGCCTGCAGGAAGTCGTAATTTAAGGCAGTTAATACAACGGCGATAAGCTTTCTAGGATTTCGTAGGCAGAATGTATAGAGGTTTTATATGAAAACTGCCGGCTAAGATAAGTTTCAATTCCGCTTTCCGCTAGATGGTCTTAATTTTTGAAAAAGATGCTCTTAAATCTCTTGCCGGAATGTGAAAATCACATTAAAGTAGAGTCCAGACGAAAATATTATTTTGGGTTTCTTTGTCGCAGTAAGGGCTTGATGCTTTAAGTATAGTTGGTAGAAGGATGCTCATCTATTCCAAAATTTGTTTTTACATGGTTTTAATTTTTGAAAAAGATGCTCTTAAATATCTTATCGGAATTTGAAAATCACGTAAAAGCAAAGTTCAGCTGAAAATAATATTTTGCATTTCTTTGTCTCAGAATGAGTCTGTGCTTAAGATCAGTAATTCAAAACTGTTCTGTTAGAATTATTCCTGTAGCTAATATATGTTTAATACATCAAAATTAATAAACTTACCTTCTCCATTAGACTGTAAGCATTAATTTAGTAAAGACAGCTACTAAACTAAAATAAAATTTAAAAAAAAACAGAAAAGAAAAGGAAAGAAATTAGAATTTCTTCTAAACATCTCCATAAAAATAGCGTTTTAAACTCGATTCCACAGTTAATTTTAGATATATAGCATCGATATCGTGCAAAGGAAGAAGAAAAAATGTTCAAAATCCATCAACTGAAACAATTAAAATTATTGTTGTAAAATATGTATAAAATAATTCAAAAAAGTTATTGAAATAATAGAATAAGAGGAATGTATGAAGATAAAATTAATACAACTACAAGTTTTTTTTTATATAATTATAAACTGACATAAAAAAATGTTCTTTTTTTTTGTGCTATAATATGCTTTAAAAGTATTAATAAAAAGGCTTTTTAAAAATTGTAATATAATTTTTTTGAAAAATCTTTTCTTACTGAATACACATTCATTCTTAAATCTGTTGATTTTTTCGGATCCATTTCGACCCAAAAGCTGTTTGATTTTGTAAGAAAGTTAATAAAAAAATAAAAATAGCATAGTTATTATGTTGTGGTTTCATGAATGCGTTCAGTTTATTCTATGTTATTATTAGATTATGTTACTATTATAATTTTCTGTGTTACTATGTTTATTCTATGTTATTCAGTTATTTTGTGTGGTTACATGAATGTGTTCAATTAATTATTCCGTGAAATATATTCATTTTTTTATAGCTATTTATCATAAAAAGTTTATATATATACCTGTCTGGGTACTTTTGTACTCTTACGCTAAAATGCTTTGAGTTAAAAAGTAAAAGCGCAATTTTTCTCTTTCATAATATGAAGAATACCTATATTTATAAATAAAAAATATATTTATTATTAATATATATATAAAAAATATGCACACATATATTAGGTCTACCGGAAAGTTCTGTCCGCTCCGGTTACAATCATAACTGGGAATTAAAAGTGGATTACCTATGAAAACATCATAAGAAAAAGGGCATATTGTGAACCCGGAAAACCTGCCCCCTCTACCTCTAAACCGAAATTGAGCCTGAACAAGCGAATGCTGTGTATATGGACATTCGAGGACCAATACATTTTGAGATGTTGAAACCAAACGAAAGGCTAAATTCGGAGAGGCACTGTCAGCAATTGGATAAATTAAAAGCAGCACTCCAAGAAAAGAGGCCGGTGATGTTCAATAGGAAGGACATCATACTGCTTCATGACAATGCCAGGCCACATGCTGCTTTGGGGACTCGTCAGAAAGTCGCAGAGCTAGGCTGGGAAATTCTGTCGTATCCACCATACTCCCCGGACCTAGCACCATCTGATTATCACTTGTTTCTGTCCTTACAAAATTTCTTGCAGGACAAACAATTCAAGAACGAAGAAGATATCAGACAAGCATTGGTTCAATTTTTGGCCTCTAGAGATAAGACATTTTTTAAAAATGGGATATACAAATTGCCATCACGCTGGCAAGAAGTCATAAATAATGATGGCAATTATATTATTCAATAAAGTTTATCCAAAGTATGAAAAAATGTATTCCTTTGTTTCATTTTAAAACGGACAGAACTTTCCGGTAGAACTAATATATATCTTTAATATTTATTTTATGGTTACATTTTAGTACTAAAAATGTACAAACAATTCAGACATAAACATTAGAATTATTCTTCATTTCAGTATTCTGAGACGACCTGTTTCCGACAATTCTATCGCATAAAGGGAAAGACGTACGCATTTCCGGAATTTACTTCGCATTGCCGTACGCATTGCCTGCTTTTTACATCGTGTACTCAAATATATAATATGTGTTTGGAGATGCGTAGAAAGAAATTGAAAATACTGAATTCAGTGCCTTTGTAGTTTTACTTTTGCTTGCTGGTGTATTCAAATCCTGCAATGAATGCACAGAAAGTTCGTGGGACGCAGAGAAAAGGCACGATGAACACAGACTCTTTCGTATATCAAGAATTTTGCGATTTGATGATCGAGAAACACGTTCTTGTAGGAAAGAAAAGGATAAATTTGCAGCGATTATGGGACATATGAGATGATATATTATCAAAATTTTTTATCCCAGCGCAGATGAACAATTATTTTCTTTTAAAGGAAGTTTTCCATTCCTATAATATATGCTTAAAAACCAGCAACAAATGACTTAAAATAGTGAGTTTTCTGCGACAATAAAATAAGTCATGAGGAATATTCGACCATACCTTGGAAGTTCAAGAAACAAGTCACATAGGAAAAGTGAGGTTCTGAGGGTTGTCCTTGGTTTATCTTATAATATCAAGAGACATAACTTAACACTTCACGACTCCTTTTCATTATATACAATTGGGCAGATGTTCCTGGAAAGGAATATAACCATGATTGGAACAATGAAAAGAAAAAAACTTCCCATTTCCTCTGAATTGTTCCATACTAAAAACAAGTTTATTCACCTTTATTTGTGTTCACGAATGCTTACGCCATATATATCCAAAAGAAATAATTGTGTTGTCATTCGAAGCACACTGTATTCTGAAAAAAAAGTTGACACTTTCGAATCTAAAAGAAGTCTCAAGCAGTCTTAATTCTACTTCTAAAAATGGTACTGTAGACATCTTTGATAAAATGATTTCTTGCTATACTTGTAGAAGAAAAACTAACAAGTGGCGAGTCTTTGTAATTTCAAATATTCTTCATATTTCAGCGGTGAATGCTTACCTATATTCCTGGCAGCAAATTCTAATTAGAAACTAAAATTACAGAAAAGACGGCGGTTTTTTATTGAAACTGTAGTTATGTCATTAAAACAAAGCCATAACAGTTGACTTTGTAGAAGAGACATACTCCCACGTCAAGTGATTGCAGTTAAAAAATTTCGGAAATTTTCCTGCTGAGACACAGAATTCAATAAACACAAGCAGAAATAAAAATAAATAGTTTTAATGTATTTCAATTACTACTAATTTTTTTTTTAATATTGAAGATATTTGATAAACGTAACAAAATTTAGCAAACATAATTTTAGCTTAAATTTCCTCTGCGTAAAAAATGAAAGATTCTGATATTTTTATATTTATTTTTGTACCTTCTTTAATTATATGTGAATAAATATGCTCAAAAAATGTGTTTTATATCGAATACGTTCTTAAAAACAAAATGAAAATGTTCGATTAATTTTTTTTAAAAATTAAAAATAAAAGTATTGCTAGTTATTGAAATAAAAGCCACGGGTCCGGTTGGACCCGATTATAATGTGTATTCGAAATGAACTGAGCAACAGGGTTAATGAAGTAATTACGTGCCAAATTTGGACCAACGGTCAGTCCATCATAATTAAAGTAACTAAATTTTGTAAAAATTGAAAACGAGAGGATGGCTAAGGAGAGGAACCGGAGGTGGGGAGTGTATATAAAAATATGTAGATAAATAATTAAGATAAGAAAATAAAATATTCCATTATTCTTTAATTTTTTGAATACGTAAAATTTAGGGAATGATCATTAAATACAATAGTAATTTTTGCTGCTAATGTTCTTACTTTTCCTTTAAGTACATTTATCCACAAAGGTCGTAAAAGATGGTCCTATTCTGGAAAAAAAAATTAAGAATGAAGGATGCTTAGTTTATTTTTAGGACATTCATTTCTTCTCCTAAGAAAATATGCTATAATGTGAATGATAAAAAAAATTTCACTAAAAGAAATCGAATTTTTTTGTAAATCCGGGACGTCACGTCTTTTCAAAGAAAAACAAAACTTGGGATGCAGAAATCTAAAAAAAAAAAAAAAAAATTGTATTACTGAGAGTACGTAATTAGTTATACGAAGGGCAATTGTTTTTTACACAGAACAAAATTACTGTATTTGAGAATTAACTTGTTATTATTTTGTGATATAAGACACTTTTTTCAATGAAATGCCAGAAAATCCTCATATTTTCTTAAGTAAAGATAATTATTACTTTAAAATCAGCAAAAGACAACAGAAACTAATCCTCTAAATCAAGCATTTCGCATTCATCTATAATGACTTCTGATAAAATAAAAATATCACCAAAAAATTATTTGACTATAAAATTTATTAAGTGAATAAGCGATATATATATATATATATAAACTACCACAGAGTGAAAAAACAACAACAACAACATGAACTTGAATAATTTTTATAAAAGAATAAGTGCAATATGATTATTGCTTAGAAGCTGAAAAACGTATATGAATATTTAGTTCAGAATTTTTTGCATAAAATATTCCATTTATTAAAAATTATTTTTGGTAATTTTTTAAGGTAATACATCATATTTTCAATAAAAGAATCAAGGACTCTATTTATTTACAGATACTTTATTAAAATTTTTAAAAATGCTAATCTTAATATAAAAATTTGAATAGGACTTCTTAAATTATGAAATATTATCCCAACTATAACCGTAAAAACATCAACGGAACAATTCTTTCATTCTTATTCCTATTTACACACACACACACACACACACATATATATATATAATTATCTAATCTAATAATTTTTTATAGTAAAATTATTCGATTAGATAATTCTGATGATTCATTTTCAAATTTAATTTCTAATAATTTATTATTATTTAACTTTTTTTCATCTCTCAATTTTGACAAAGCTTTTTTTCTTTATTAAAAATAAAATTGAGACAGAAAACATAAATTTAGATTAATAAGTTATACGAAGTACAAATGATATTCTGCGTTTATTTTCTTTTTTCTATTTTGAATTCTAAAGGAATTATATAATAAAAGAATTCGAAAAACGACCGGATTTTCTAAGAGTGATGATCTATTACGTAATTTAAAATCAACACACCTTTTTTTTTTTGTTCGCGAAGAAAAGCTCTTCCTGGATCAAACTCTTGACATCGATCAGAGCAGACGAGAATAAAATTAATTGACGGGAACTCGGTAAAAGCGTCAATCAATCGCTCCTGCAGTTTATCAAAACGTGTTAAATGATTCCAGAATCCTGCGAGTATTGCACACCACAATCGATTTCTTTAAATAATGTAGAACGAAAAACCTTTCATTGGACCGATTAGAGCAAAAGGAAAAAGGTGGAATAATAATAGTAATAAAAAAAGAACGCCCCTAAGAGCCTGCCCGAAGAGAGTGAAGGGTAAAAAAGAAAAAAGAAAAAGAACAGAAATGCGCGCCATTTTTCGAGCTTATTGTCAGTGCTGATAATGATTGATAGAGGGCGCCAGGGGTAAATGCCTCTTACCCGTTGCCAGATAATTGCCAACATAATTCCATCGTGATTTATAGTCGCAGAGAGCTTTATCTAATAACCGTCGACTAGCGCTGTTTGCCTTTGGCGGGTTTTAAAGGTTCACCTAATTTATAACATATTTTATTCCCCCCTCTCTTTTCCTCTTCTTTTTTTTATCTTTATTTTTTATTATTTTTCTCTTTAAACTTTACTCTTTTCGCTCAGAAAATTGATGTATCTTACATTCTTTCGCGAGTCTTTTAGAGCTTCTCGTCCAATTACTCATACTCCATATTCCAGTAAAGCTAGCTTTTTCTGCAACAAACCATTGATTTTCGGGTTGGTAAGGGAGCGATTGTAAATCACAAGTCTTCTTTTTCTTTCTTTCTTTTTTTTTATTTATATTTTTTGCTTCTTATTTCTCTCACTCTTTTAAGTTCTTAAAAATTTTTACTTATTTGCATTTTTATTTACTTATTTATTTTTTTAAAAAAAATGAGAAATGGGAGGCGAGAAATTTGCCAAAACGAGGGCGATGTGGGAGGATGAATTAATGACGTTCCAAAACGCTATTTTAACGGGCTTAGGAAATTCAACATCAACGATGTATTTTATATCTACTTACTTGATACTTTATGATTATGCATTAGTTTGCAAACTAGTTGTAAATTTCGTGAGAAATGACTCGGGCTTTGGGAGTATTTTATGAGGATTTTTAAGGTGTTATTTACACATTCTTTACGTTTATTTAAGGCCTTTTAGCCGTTCCGCTGCTGCCCGAATCGCACGATCTCTGCATTTCGAAATTGCCGAGTGTCAGATTTTAAAAGTAAAATATGATCTCCGAATGTATCTTAACTAAGGGTTTTCGATTTTTCAAAAGTTAAAAAGTTGTAAAATGAGTCATTACTTTATATCAGATTAAAAATAAAGGGTGAATGAAATACAAAGTTTTTGAATGTTGCAAAAGTTATTACTGCTTTATAAGGATACTCTTGCAGTCGAAAGTGATGGATTTGGAAAACATTTAGCCCTATCATTAACGATGACCTTATCCTGATTAGAGAACTTCCCAACTGCTTCTGTTCACCAATGATAGTTTTTTTATTACATTTTCTTAGAGGATATATACGAAAGATAAAAAAGTGATTGTCAAAAAATCCGATCTTATGATGCAAACAAAAAGTTACAATTTGGCACGAATGTCCATAACGTATCAATTCTCCTGTCTCACAGGGCAGGGTCATAAGAAGTTATTCTCTGAAGAAGCTCAAAGAAAATGGGAATGTACGCGAAATAGCGAGGTTAGGAATCGCTTTTCCGCTTTTCCTATATATATATATATATATATATAATTATTTTGAGATGGAAAAATAAAACTTCGTTTTCAAAATATCGTCGCAAGCGTAGTCTGATAGTCACGTGATTCTTTAAAACCAATTTAAACTGGTTTTTCACTAAAAGAAATGCTGGCTTTGAAAGAAAAAAAAACTTTTAGAACTCGATTGATTTTGAGATGGTCAAAAACCATCGCTTTTCTAAATGTTGGTGACTGCGAGATATGAGTCATGTAAGAACATGATGTTTCTCTGTCGGATTGATACCACGCGACTTAAAAAAACACTGTTCTCACATGATAACTTAAAAACTTGCAATAGCAGATTCCATTTTTTTTTAAATTTATTATTTATTTTCTCATTCTGAATTCAAAAATCTCTTTCACGAATTATATTTCTCCGATAATTGTAGCTCAAAAACAGATTAAGTAATTTGACTGAAATTTGGTATGTAGTCTTTTAACCCAAATTGTGGATGTATCAAATTTTAGGTGAGTCTCAATGAAGTCAGGTTGTTTGTAGTTGGTCCGTGTGCACATGATCACGATATGTCAAAATCGAAACTAATTAGACAGGTAAGTAAACATAGTCTAATTACCAGAATAGAAGATTTCCAACAAACTGCGGATTGTATTTATTAATAGGTTGATTGCCTGCTAATATGTGTATTTGAGATATTCAATAATTCAAAAACGCAAACAGCAAGAGGATTGAACTTCAATATACAGACTGAAATAGAAGATTTGTATCAAATTTGGAACTCGGTGAAAAAGAAAAGGTTCAGAACCTATACTAGATTATTTTAGCTGCTTAAAGACACGAAATTCAGAATGTACCATATAAAGTTTGTAAGTATACGAGGAACAATCCTACCGAGTTCCTTTCTGTTAGTTTTTCTTGTCATTTTCAATAGTGGAAATAAGTGCATATCCGCTTTTCATGAATGTTTTAATGAATAAAAGCGATAAGTCAATTACACTTTCATTATTAAGGCAAATTTTCGTCTTGATAGATTTTTAAATATATATTTTTTTTCAACCATCTGCAGGAACCACTGATGTGTATTCTCAGCAAAGAAGCTAAAGGCGAAAGAAATGACGTGAGAAAGTTCCAAGTTATTTTAAGTTAGAAAAAGATTTTACGAAATTTATCTGAGCACGTATTTGTTAAAACCATGTGATTTTAAAGTGATTATACTGCTCCTAGTTGAGTAATCAAAATTAAATCCTTTCCGTGAAATAATAATTTTGAATACTTTATTTGTTTATAATTTATCACAACAAATACATATTTTTATTTATAAAGAGAACATTAATTCATAATAAAGATTAATTTTTCAAGAATTTGAATTTTTTACACATTCTTTCTTTGGTACATATATTAAGAAATAAATAAATTAACATGTTTCTTTTCATAATTATTAAAATAATAAATGAATCAGTATGCTAAGGATTTGGTTTTGTTTGATTCAGAAAAATAAAGCTTTTGATCTGCAGCTAGCCCAGTGACGGCCCACTAGCCCTTGTCTTAACACCACACCATCATGATTCTATGAAATGAATTTGATAATAATTTTATATTTTAATATTAAACACTTTTATTTCCCCATTCATATTGTAAACTTCACCTTATTAATTTTATTTCATATTCATTTATATTTTAAGACATTTTTATTTCTGTTGTATAATGGTATGATAATGCCACTTTCTCAATTCCATAGCAATATCAGAAGTTTAGGATTTTTTTTTCAAGAATTTCGTGGACGCTCTCACATATCAGTATCAGGTTCTAAACTATCCACGGGCTTTTATAAGTGCTAGAAGTAATCATAAAAAAAATACTTGTATTTGTTTTTGATCCCAAATTTCCTTAACTACAATGCAGAACGAATCTTAAGTGCGAAAAGTTTGGCGAGTCTAATCCCACATAATTAAGGATGTCCATATATCTAAAATTTAATGTTATTGTTGTTGTTATAGCTGCGCTATACCACCTCCATGAAACCAAAAAAATCTAAAAAGTCCAAAAACAATAGCGAATCCAAAATCTCAAAAATCGTAAAATTTAAACATTTAAGAATGTGATTGGGGGAGGCGTGATCTGCCTTGCACCAAGGACATTCATCAAAGATCCTACGTCCGTGTTGAAAGATGAGGGATTTGGTGTGTCCACTCAAAAAAACGAGAAAGAGCCGTTTGCTGTTTTCTAGAGATATTCAGGCGGTGACACCTACCAGGTCTGTTACCAAAGTACCAAAGGTTAGCTGGTGGGACTCTCCAAAGTGCACTCGACTCCATATTTTTGATAGAGGAGATTTCAGAATAAGTTAGTATTACATCACCATGAAATATGTCAGCTGAGGCAGTCTTAGCTAAGTTATCCGCTATTTCATAACCATCTAAACCGATATGTGATGGGACCCATTGAAAGTATATAGAGTGTTCAGCTGAGAGCCTGGCAATAACGTGTAAGATATTCATGCTAATCTTGTCCCCCACTTTCATCCAATGTGAAAGGGGCTGTATAGAGGCACGACTGTCCATTAAAATCCAAATGCCTCCAAAGGCAATTTCAGAGGACGTGTCGATATATTGAAGTCCTTTATAGATTGCAATAAGTTCGGACCTGAATACAGAGCAGTTGACAGGATTTCTAACCAAAATATCAGTAGTTCCTTCAGGAGTCTCAATGTGCATGCACGCCACTACTAGAAACGCCACCATCTCCTTTATTGCAATCAGTGTACATTTTCAGAGCCGAAGATGGAATTCCATGAATTTTCCAGAGACATTTTTCTAGTAAATTCAGGTAACTCTGAATTTTTACTAATCTTGGCCAAGAGATCTGTTTGGAAATGAATTCGATCAGGGTCAAACTTAAAATTCCAATAAGGCTTTAAGGAATGTTGTTTCACATCTCCAGAAGGTAGACCTATCTCTTTTGCGAAGGAAAAAAGGGCTGAAATTCTTTAAACGCTTATTATTATGCCATGAATGAAGATAAGCAGAAGTTCTGTGCTGATCATTGTAGCTAAAGAGCTTGTTGTAATATTTTGTAAGACAGTAACTTCTTCTCAGAGGAAGAGGTGATAGATCACTCTCGTACAGTACAATATCATTAGCGCAGCTATTACGAAGGCCAGTAATTATTCTTGAAGCACTTAATTGCACTCTTTCAAGTTTGTCTAAGTTAGCTTTTGAGGCACAAAAGTAAATTGGGAAGCCATACTCTATAATTGGTCTGATCAGAGAGATGTTGGTGGTTCTCAGTGTATTAGCGTCTGCAGCCCAGTCTCGTCCAGAAATATATTTAAGTATGTTGAGTCTTTTCCTACATTTATTTACAAGAGCCTCTATATGTCGGTTGCTCAATATCTCTTGATCGAGAACGCATTCCATGTATTTAGCATTTTTTGCATAATTTAATTGACAGCCATTCATAAAGACATTTAGTTGATAGTTATAAAGTCGTCTGTTGGTAGTAAAGAAAGTAACCAAGGACTTTGAGGTATTGAAAGTCAGTTTATGTGTTTCAGCAAAAGCACATACCTCAGTAAGTGCAGAGTTGAGGTTAGATTCAATTCTCCCTATGTCAGAGACAGAATGCCACAGGATGATGTCATCAGCAAAAAGTCCCACGTTATAGTAGTTACTGATTACTTCTTCGATACCAGCAATATATTGAGAAAACAATAACAGGTTCAATACTGACCCCTGAGGTAATCCATGTCTCAATCCAAAAGGGTCAGACAAATGTTTTTGTATTTTACTCTAATTGGTCTGAGCTGTAAAAATTCAGAAATCCAAGGCAGGGTTCTTCTTTTAATACTAAAAACATCATAAAGTTTCGTAATGAACTTTTGTCTCCAGACTCTGTCAAAAGCTCTACTCATGTCCAAAAGGACAGCCGCAGTGTGGTTTGTTGATTTTAAGTTTTGAGAATCTCTGACATTCTGGCAAAATAATAATATCTGATAAATTGTACTATGTCCTTTTCTAAAGCCATATTGCTCCTTTGGGAGCAGTCCATTTGAGGACAAATAAAAGTTCAACCTGGCCAGGACAAGCCTCTCCATGAGCTTGAAAACGAAAGACGTCAACGAGATAGGCCTAAAG
The DNA here is from genome assembly GCA_026543865.1 of Argiope aurantia. Lineage (NCBI taxonomy): Eukaryota > Metazoa > Arthropoda > Arachnida > Araneae > Araneidae > Argiope > Argiope aurantia. Next base: position 573,812 of record JAPMOR010099591.1, read on the forward strand.
CTCTCCACAGAGCTAGCATCCTTTCCAGGTTTTAGGAAAGGAATAATTATAGCCCTCTTCCACTCCCGAGGAAGTCGACCCAGTTTCATGAAAGGTTAAAGAGTTTCAAAAGTCTTTGCTTTCCTTGAACACCGAGTTGTTTAACCATAAGTCCACGGATATTATCTGGTCCCGGTGATTTTATACAGTCTATTGCCTCAAAGGCAACATCCATTTCGTATATCAAGAACAGATAATAAAAAATTGGACTTCCCAAAAGAGAAGTGCGGCAATTATGGACCATTTTTTTTGGCTTTGTTTTTTAACTGTTTATCATCTCTGGCAAAGCTCAAGTGGCTTATGCTTTTATAAAATTTGCTCGAGATGTTCGCAGCTGTTTTGTTATCCTGAGGAAATTGACCATCAGAGTCAAGGACAATATCGCAGCTTTGCGCTTGTAATGTAGGTACCTTTTTCGACCAAAGCATTTTTGGAACACGTATATAGCTATTTGGAACACATGAGGTAAATTTTAATCTACATATAACATTTCTAAGTAGGCTGAATTACTATTAGGTTTTAGGAAAAGTAAGCAAAGTTACGTTCCATTTGTTAAAATTCATTTCAGAAGACATTCAGACCACAACGGGGACCTCATTGCTAAAGCGCGCATTACTTTTTAAATAATTTTTATTGAAAGAACAAACTGGGGGGGGGGGGCGACTTGTAAAACTTTTTTATTCTATTAATATTTCTCAGTTGTATTACGCTTAATTACTTTTAAACTACGTTGTCACCATTTTTCTTCCAAGTTTGAATAAATTGTTGCATTTAAATTCACTAAACATCTCTGCGAAATCTCTAATTAAAAATTCTAAAATTTCTGAAATTCTAAATTCCCAGTAGCCTAAAGTGACTGCTATCGATGTATGATCCGTTTCATTTGATTGTAAGGTATTTCTTGTCTTAGGTTTAGCTATCAACTTATACCGAATTCAAGGAGTTTTAACTAATACCTGTAAACAAGTGAAACAAAGGCAAAAAGTCAGATATTAAAATAAACAGAAAGTAAAAATTTAGTGATACTATAATTCAAGGTTAACATTAATTTTAATGTGTTGAAAACTTTTTAAAAACTAATAACAACTGGGAGAAATATTGTGCAAAAATGAAACTGACATCACTAAATTACACTGAATTGAATCACTGAATAGTGAAATTTTGACTATATTTAACTGTCATTAAGATGGCATCAAAATATTTCTTGTAAGTAATTTGTTCCGCTGGTACTATAGAAAAAGGGTAAAATTTCTAATTAATTGAGCACTTAATGGACTTTCGCACTTTGAAAAGTTGACAGTATTCTTTCTCTTGCATTAGCGAATGAGCTTGTAAATTTTGGTTGAAATCATCTGAACCAGCACTGAAGAAAAAGCCACCATTTAAATAGCAATAATAAATTAGCAAACGACAATCAAACACCCAATCATTCCTTTAATATCACATAAAGTCAACGCAACCAAAAGGTTACATTGGCCTGTTTTTGGTCTGAATGCATAGATCGAATCTTTGGGAGCTAATAACATGAAGGAAACTAGTAGATACAAATGAATAACAAATTTAGAGACACGGCAGATAAGACTTGCTTCAAATACTGCAATGATAATAAGAAATTTCCAACTTATTAGCATAAGAATAGTTGTAGTATATTGTAGTTGTAGAATATTTTTATTTCTACGGTATACCTCCAAACTATAAAATTTCTTATTCAATAAACTGTCTCGTATATTTTAATTAATGTTTCTACATTATTTATTAAAATATGTAAGGAAATTCATCGAATAAAAAAACGTAAAGTTTGGAGACGTGGAGTCAAGGTAAAAATATTTTTAAATAGATTATTATCTACATTTTGAGAATTCACTTAGTTTTAAATCTTAACCTTTTAATCACCATATCCATTGGTCATATGGCCATAGAATTATCACTTCTCTTACTTAAAAGTTTAAATGAAATCATTAAAAAATATTCTAAGTAGACGCAAAATTTACATATTTTATAGATTTTTAATTAAAAGATTTTTAATTCAAAAACAAGGCCTATTATGTAATTAGAAAATAATAAAAAAATAAATAAATAAGAAGTTAAAAAACAATTAATTTGTCCTGTTATCTACAATTTTATGCTTTTAATCTGGTAATCGATTCATTATACTTTAAAATTTTATATCTACAACAGCAATTTGAATAAATGGTATTTACCAAATTATTTCATTTAATTAAGTTATTTAATTACAATGAAGTATCCAACTTCGTGTAAATTATATGTAATAACATTTTTTTTAAAAAATCTATCAACTTTATTCCGAGATGAGGGGAAAAAATCCAAGACATCAACCTCAATATCCATTACTCTCGTTTGAACTTTATATTTATATCCTTTCTGCAGCTTTAACATTTCGTTCTAAGAGCCTTCTAAAAAGTCCAGAGCTTATGTTCCGAGCGCTTCGTGAACCACACCATAACTTCTATAAATACCAGAATAAATTTACGCGGCACTTTCGCTACAAGGAGGAGATAAGGCAGTGAAATACTTCCAATGGAATGTTCCATAAATACGCGGCGATCCTGAAAAGTTTACGCGCATTTTTTTGCAAGCAAGTCCTTGTTACAGTCACAAATTTCCTTCACATAAAAAATGCGCCATAACACTTAGGCCCTATAAAGGGAGGAGATAGCGGCCTTCCTATACGATCTTTGTAATAGGTCTTTACCAAACCTCAGAATATCGTAAACGCATGCGTTCCGACGCTCATATACGTCGAGGAGACGCTCGTTTCTGATACGGGCCGGCATTCAGAAAGGAACCACTGAGAATGATGAATTTCCATTGTTATTCAAAGTGGAGAAAGAAACCATGATGGGATTTCTTCTCTTTTAAATGAGAGTTAAACTAAGGGTTTCAATACTAAGTGAGATCGCGAATATATTGTTTCTATTTACTTTTTAAAAATCAATACCCAATCTTAGATAAGCAATCCATATTCATTTAAAATATTACGTCAAAATTTCCCAAATGTGCATATTTCACTTAACATTTTATTTCTCGAATATAGTATGTACAGAGAGCAAGAACTATAATGGTCAAAATAGTCGATGGCCAGAGTTTAATGAATCTTCACTTTTTAGATTTTCTTGAATCCGACAAATCCATGTTTGAAATAGAATCTGTGCATCTGTGATTATGATGCCTCAAACTCGTAATAAAATACAAGATAGAATTTTTTATACAGCCTTTATATCTACATTGTAGATTTCTTAACATTTTTCGAACTAAATGTGTCTACGATTGGACTGTCTGTCGATTAATCTATTTATAAGTTCACGAACGTATTAATTGAAAAATATAATATGCTTGTTCCATGGAATTTAGGATACACCAAAATTATAGATTTGGGTTTACTTTTGAATCAGTCAAAGGGATTACTACATAATTTCCCGTCTATGTGTATATAAGTCCGATAACTCAAACTCAGTAAGTTAGATAGAAAGGAATTTGCAGGTCTCTTAATGCCAAAAAATGCAAATCTTCATCAAATTTGATATATCAATGCCTAAAGTAAATTTTCATCAAATCTGATATGTAGTCTCAATGCCGAAAAATGTAGATCCTCATCAAATTTGATATGTCACTTAAATGCCAAAAAATGCAGATCGTCGTCAAATTTATGCCGTCTAAATGCCAAAAAACGCAGATCTTTATAAAATTTGTTCAACCGTCCCAATGCCAAAAAATGCAAATCTTAATAAAATTTGATATGCTGTCATAATGCAAAT
>JAPMOR010099591.1:577726-605203 GCA_026543865.1 Argiope aurantia
ATATATATATATATATATATATATATATATATATATATATATATATCCCTCAATGCTTATTAGTGATCTAGAAAGGACAAATGGTATCGTAATTATGGTATGACATACGCGTTAATGCTTTGCTTCCAAGCCCCCCTCCTACCTGGTATTTAAAATTAATGTCAGGTACTCGTATACTACCTTTTTGCCATTGATTGTAAATAATGTATTATAGAGTGTTTCCTTATTTGGAATGTTAATACGTGGTATACTTAAAGAAATGGTTAGTTGGTAAAGGCAACAAGTGTCGTAAATTGTATACACCAAAGCATTGTTTGCTTTCAAATACGGAAACTTTTTTCGCCTTTCAGCATGCATCTTTTAATTTTGATTTCAACAAAATAAGGGCTAAATGATATCTGCTGAGCTGCTTATTTTTTACTATGTAAAAGATAAAAATATTGTACAAGTTACGTACATTGTACAAGTGTTACGATTCAAAAAGAAATTGAAAATCATCATAGCAAATTTGAACTAGAAAAAAAAATCATTAAACAATGAATCAGAAAAGCGTGCCTGGTATCACTCCTTTGCGAAGTAAAAGCTCTAAAAGTGATAGAAACGAAATTCTGAAGTGAAAAGTTGCAAATTTGTTCATAAACAAGGCAAAATTTAGTTAACAAAAACTTGAGAACATTAGCTATATTTTTAAACTTAGAATTTAAAATATAATTAAGATTGTTATTTAATTATCTATTGTTCAGATGGAGTCATTATAATTATAGGAAGTTGAAGGTTTTCTTTCATACTTCTTGATACTTATTTGATAATTTTACTTCATTTTTAAAACAATTAAAAATAATTACATGTGACCTATTATTTGTATAACTAGTTACTACATAACATTTCGCTCTTTTGTTTCATGCTAATAAAAATGGAGAAACTAATTTAAAAAAACTTGAATATGCTTGTCTTTATTTAAAAAATAATAATAATAAATAATAATCATTAGAATTTTTACATTTTGCAAACAAAAAATATATATATATATATATATATATATATATATATATATATATATATATATATATATATATTAGTAAGGAAATTAGAAATTTCTATACAGAATTAGAAAATTCATCTAAGTCAGTTTTCGAATTCATCTCATTCCTTTAAAGTTGCTGAAAATTATGACATCCAAAATTCAAAATACGACAATCCCTTTGTGATAAATCTGAAAACGTAGAGAGAAATTCTAAAACTTTTTGTTAATACATTCAAAAATTCGAGCATGATAATGGCGTGTTGTAGGTTGGTATACGACCAACCTATAAACACGCCATTATCATGCTGTGCGACCAGTAAGTGACTAACTAAATTGTGCGACTAAGTAAGTAAGTGACTTGCATGATAAAAGAATCATCCAAAACATTTTAAACGGCAGATAGTTAGGTCTAGAGGTATCAAATTCTGCAAATTTAATTTTTAGATAATCAATAAAAAAGTTTTTAAAAATTTTATTAGATTTTTAATTTAAAACTAAGCGACATTTTAACGTTTTTCTTATATTAATTCAAAGCGTATTAATGCGCAAAAGCAATCATCATATAACTTTAAAATTTAGAAAATAAACTGCTCAGAGATATAATTTATTTTTGTACAACTTTAACCTTTTTATCCTTATATATAATATCATTAAGGGCATATGTCTATATCTTTTCGATTAATACAAAAGCCTAAGACGATGAACAAGATATTAGTGGTTAGAATTTTTTACCAAATTCTCACATAATCTAAGCAATTTACATTAAATAAATTGTTTGTTAGAAGTTTAAATTCAAAGAAATATTTTCTTTCTTCTTTTATCTCTTTATTTGACCACTCTAGATTATTAATGATTAATTCTCTAGATTGTACTTGCCTGATTATGTCACCTTACGTCATATTTTCGTGAATGACTCATAACATTTTTGTGCAAATCACAAAATAAGAAGAAAATTAAGAAGATTAATTCATTATTGTATTAAATATTGTATTCAAAGAAGCCATGTAAATTGTAAACATGTTTACATTAATAAATTAGTTTTTCTATTTTGAATATAGTACATTTAACTGAATAATAAGTTTCAACACCCATCCATCAAAAGACCAAATCATTTGAGAGAGCTTGGTTCGTCTTTATTTACGTTTCATATCGATGCAATACGAAATACAATTTGGAATAGAACTCATAATTTTGAGCTGTAGTTAAATGAGGAGGACGACACCGGGGCCGGTGTAAGGTCACAATTTAAACACATAAATATACATAAAATATCTGCGCATGAAAAAAAAAGCCCCATCCCAAAACCCCACCCAAAAAAATCAATCAAAAAATACAAATATAAAATAAATATATAAATTTTACAAACGTAAAGAATAGATATCAAATATGACAATCAAATTTATATAAAATTTGCAGTCTAAATGATGCGAGAACAAAGGCTTACAACAAATGGTAAAAAGGCCACGAATGAATGCACGGAAGGGAAAACGGTCGCTTTATTTTAATTTTTAAAAGATTTTCATTAACAAACTGAATTACTATCCTAGCTACTGTTCAAAACAAAATATGTAATACGACAAACTGAAATAAATAAAATAAAAATTTCATTGACAATAGACAACCCCTTCGAATTTTGCAGTATCGCGGCCATCCCGGTGGTTCTTTCTTCCATATTTCCAGCCATTTATCTAGGTGTAACATTTCAAGCACATAAGGACATTACGTGTCCTATAATGGATCGCAGGGAATGAGGTGGGGGTAGTAGTCTTTTCCGATAAGCAGGCAATAAAGCACACGACCGTAACCTTCAAGCAAGGCATCATAGTCAAGCGGCGCAATAACAGATGCTGTTACGTTTCCTTGTCCAAATTCTCTCATATATGTGTATAACTAAAAAGCGCCCTGCTCCGAAACATATTACCAGAGAATGTTTGAATCCAGTGCTGTTATTATAGGCCTCCGGCTATGGTTCGTGTATTTTGTAGGAGCAATCCGCTCCCTAAGAGTAGCATTTTATGTTGATGTTTAAGAAAGTTCGGAGTGGCAGTTCTACCCATTTCGTGGAAGGGTTGTTGGTAAACTGGAGGAAATGTTGTTGAAAAGGAAAATGAATTTCCCATTGCGTTTTCGTTTCAAGTTGATTAATTTGTTGGGGGGGGAGATAAGGGCTGGGGAGACATTGCTTTCCGATTTCAATTTAAAAGGACTTTGTAAAATCGTTTTGAATATCAGAATTATTACATGGGGAAATGAATTCGTGCGCTGCTATAAATTCTTGGTGAATTCTAACTTTAAAGGTTATTCCTGTAAGTCAAGTTCTTTTATGGTCTCTCTCGCAAACCAAACGAAAATTGCTCCATGAAGAAATATTTCATGATTTAATGAAAAAAACACAATGGTTCATAAATAATTACACAATATCAGTTAAGAACTGCAGTGTCTGTTAACGTAATTGACAAATAGTTACCTTATCAGGTAATATTTTATATTTTTGGTAATTAGTAAAAACATTTTTTAATAATGTACCTTTATAAAGAAAAAAAAATCTCAATTTTATTTTTATTTTACATAATACTTTAAAAACAGTATTCTCCGATGGAATATCCATAAAACTTTAACAATGTTTATTATTATAATAAATTTTATTCAAAGTTTTAAGTCAAAATGGGTTTTTTTAAAAATAATTTTTACTAAAATGAAAAATTAGGAGGAAAATACTGCATACTAAATATTTATCGATTCTGAAATGAACCGATGTCAAAAAATGTCATTTCATATAAATGTTCATGACTTTCATTCATTAAATTTCATATAAAAGTTCACTTGCCCTCTATCAAACTCTATTTCTGACAGAAACCAAGAAATGAACTCCACTGTGTATTTCTTATTAGAAAATCCATGGGCAGAGTTCTTTAGCCATAAGCACAGAACCGATTTCAAATAATGTTATGAAAGCTTATGACTCCTAGATATATCATTACATATTGCTTTTTCCACCATTTACCTCTTTTAAGAAGAACTATGCCATTGTAAATTCTCTGCGGGAAAAAAAATCGACAGAATTTCCAACCACAACCAATGTTACGAATTCGAACATTTTTGTTTATATGAAGGCTCATGACTCCTCGGTACGCCTCCAATAGTCGTCTACCCTCTTTTTTTCCTTTCAAGAGGCACTGTTAAAAGAAGAAGAAGAAACTCAACAATTGAAAAGATTTCGCCTATTTTCATCTCCAACTTAACAATTTCGCCAGTTTGAAGTATTGCTAAACAATCACAATGCCTATCAATTTTGTGAAACTTTTATTTATATTTTTGTAATCATACTTTTGTTGTGGTAAGATGTAATTCATTGAAGTTTATCGGCATGACTTAATGAATTTTATTAATACTAGCCATTTCCGAAGGTCGTATTAATAGCATTAATACATTCATGTGAACGAATTTCCATGAGATACATGGTATCAAAACAAAACAAAGTGATAAACTATGATTTCATATTAATGATAGAATATTCGAATTATTTATTTATACTGGAAAAGAAATGAAATTAACAGGGATGAAAATTGGCAAAATCGGTGAAATAGTTGAGGTTAGGTACTCTAGGTAAATTTTTTTACAGAATTTTTATTTTTTTTAATTATAATTTTAATATTATATATATTATTTTCTATAACATTTCTATTCTATAATATCACTTATAATTTTGTAGAAGGATAGATAAACTAGTATTGATGTCGTATTTAGGAATTGTAAAGTTTTATATGAAATAAAAATTGGAAAAATCGATACATTAGATATTTTATTTAGTGGTTGTGATTCTGTCTGGTTCTTTCCCCGACAGACAATTATAGCAAAATAATTCTTTTAAAATACCTTTCGGAAATGGATAGTGTTCAGAGAAGAGAACCAGAGACTTGATAAAAAATTTATTTGATTTATTTATGATCATCGGGACCATTAACTTCTTAAAAATAAAATATGGCGAAGTTGGTACAATATTTATGACTGGGGAAATAGTTCTTTGTTTTTGATTTTGATATTTCATTATTTGCATTTATTAAGTATCAAAGAACATTCCACGAAAAAAGAAAGTATTAAAAGCATCTTCAAATGGACGTTGTGAAACGATTTGATTATCTTTCCTTTATAGTTTCGCACACTCCCACTGGAGAGCATCTCCTAATTGAGGATGAGAAGCTTCCAGCATAATGGTTGGTTCTCGATCCCTGGTTAGTACAGAAAAGGTGAGGGTAGGCTCCTCCCATTGATGACGGTATGTATTTCCTTCGGGAATGATTGTACCGTGGCCGGTATTGGCACATAGGACTCAACCATAGTTCCCTCTAATGTTGCAGCTGTGGTGAACCGGTCATTCAGATTTTTCTGTGTGTCTTCGGATTAGAGTAGCCAGTTTAAAATAAGGTTATATTTTCACAAACAATATTGTTACTTTTTTACTCACACCAACAATAATGCTGAGTGCAAATGATAAAAAATAACTGTAAAACGAACGTGGATATCTTAATAGCTCTTGAAGGCCTAAATAAAAATAAATTCTAGGCGTTTCGGTTTACTTTATTTATCAGTCTTTCAATGGTGGCGATATGTGATATCCAGTTTTTCATTATCAAGATTATCAAACTGTATTTTTCATGAGAATACTCAATTAGTTCCTCTTAGTTCTGTAGCAAGATGCTGTTAAAACGCAGGTAAACAAAAACTGTTTTCTTAACAGGAAAAATTCTTTTGCAAAGCGAATTCGGAATGAAATGTGCGAGAGATAAAAAATGAAGACTGTCCAGTTATAGCCTCCGTTCGTGAATTATTCGGAGTAGAACGCAAATATCTTTAAATTCGTGAAACTAAAATTATGAGAGTATTTAGGATACAGAATGTAATGTGTGTCCCAAAATTAACAAGATTTGAATTTGTCACCATTCGTGCAATAAGGCGTTGGCAAGTCTATTAAAAAAACCATTTGACAGCTGATAGTTTAAGATTTTTAAAAATGGAACGTTACAGGAAAGAAGAATGCATTTTCATTGTTGAAAAATATTTCAAAAATAATGAAAGTCTGGTGGCCGCAATTCCAAAATTTGAGAATTGGCCTCCTAGGTCGTGTGATTTAACACCAATGGATTTCTTTTTTAATGAGTTATTTGAAGTCAAAGATCTATGCCTACACGCCTACAAGCACGCGTGCATTGAAGGAGGAAATTCAACGCTGCATCAACGAAATTCAGCCACATTTATGCAATATGGCCATTCAAAATTTCGACAGAAGAGTGTGTATGTGCAAGAAAAAGCCATGGCAGCCATTTGCCTTATGTGTTATTCAGCACGTAACCCTATCTTGTGTACTTTACGACTCAATAAAAATATAACAATTTAAAGAAAAAAAAACTGCTTTTTTTTATTTAATTCAAATCTTGTATTAACACGTTGTTATATAGTGAAAAGTTCCATTTTTATTAACCCTGAACTATCAGCTGTCAAATGATATTTTTAATTGAGTTGCCAACACTTTACTGCACGAATGGCGAAAAATTCAAATCTTGTATTAATTTTGGGACATATTTAGGAAAGGAAGCAGAATATAAAAGCTTTTCTATTGCACTGTCACTTTCAAATTTCGTATTTTCTTACTTAAAAAGTATATTTTTATTACGATTTATGGTAGAAATTCCATTTCGTCATTTTATTTCATAATATCACAATTGCCAAATTTTACACCATCGGCAAAGAAATAAGAAAAAAAAATCCATCAAATATTCCACGTAACACAATCTGGCTCAAGTGTAGTTGTGAAAAAGGAGATGAAATCAGTTCGAAAACAACAAAAATCGCTAAATGGCTAACTATACATCACATTTTTTCTTCCAAAAATACAGTTCCCGGAAGACATACAGAAGTAAAAAAAAAACATCGTAGGAAAGGTGAAAAACGAACTTTTACACTTACAAAAAAAAATATTGTAAAGAATAAAAATGGGAACATTTCTGCGGTCGTTTCGGGCCACACTGATAAGGCCGAATGAAATGTTTCCACCACCACACCTGCCACAACCCCTTAAATAGACGCCTGAAGGTGATTTTCTATCATCAAAACTCTTCAAACATTCCCTCCACCCCATAGCACCTTCTAGAATACTTCTGTGAAGGGTACGGAAGAGATGTACAACATCAAAAAAATCGTTCCTTAAATCCTAGACGATATAATGGACCAAGGTATTTATTTATTTCCTCGTACGCCTATTTACTAGCTCCGGGGCTAGATTTTGCAGTTATTTACGTTTTTGGAATGTTACCATTCTAAAGTGTTCTTTTTCTTTTTCTACTTATTATTATTTTTTTGTGTGTGTGCGTTCGGCCCTCTCCACGCGATAAGTGAGTTTTTACTGTTCCTGATAGCATAGCGTGGTGGGATTCCATATGTTACATTTCGAAAAGAATATGGAATGTCTTTCCTGCTTCCTATCACTGCGCATGTTTCTGTGATTTCGGTTACAGTTAATGCATCTGTGCACGCACGAGATATATACTTGGGAGGATAATATAATATTAAAAAGAATGTTTCATATATTTTTAATGCTGAGTATACTTTAGCTAGGAACTGACTTTCATAATTTAAAATACTGATTTTGAACAACTTTCCATTTTGGTACAATGAAAAAATAGTAAATAATTACAATAACAGTGACTATATGTTTTTTTTGAATAAGCCTCATAAAACCAGAGGGTTTAAAATTGGACACTGGTTAAAGGAAAGGAGAATAAATATTGGAAATTATTAAAAAAAAAAAAAAAAAAAAACATAGGGAAAAAAATTACTTTCTATGTTCTTTTATTTAAAAAAAAAGTGAAAGAGATAGTAAAAAGGAAATGAAACAATAAAGAATGTTATTTTTTTGTTATTACTTTTATATCCTTTCATCTAGTTGATATTTCTTCATGATTAATATTAGAATAACACTATTCCATGCATGGTAAAAGTTGAAATGTAGAATTTTTGGGGCCTAATGCTTATTTAAAATTTATAAACTACACAGATAAGAAAGATGAATGCAATACCATCAAAAAATTTTGCAGTAGCAGCAGGCATAAAATTCATTTGTGAGTATGAGACAAGAGGAATTCTAATACATTCTTTTTTGATATAACAACCAAAGCGTATTGAAATAATTCTGTCCGTAGTGGATCAACTTGTACATCCGTTGGACAGAACCATATATCGTTTGGATAGGACGAACATTCCTTGGACATGATGGTACATCCATTGGACTTCATGCGTATAAAGTGTATTGAAGTAATCTTGACTATACTGGATCAACTCGTACATCCGTTGGATAGAACCGCACATTGGTTGGACAGAACGTACATTCCTTGGACAGGTTCGTACATCCGTTGGCTCCATCCGTACAAAGCATATTGAATTAATCCTGCCTATAGTGAATCAATTTGTACATCCCAACTTATTAAAAATCAAGTCCATACTCATCTAGGTAATCTTTTGCAATGTCTTGAATTCATCGTCCAGTATTATCAAATCATCCATTGTTTGTCACCATCTTCTTACTTCTTTTAACGGTACTTATACATACTAATGAATAAAACATAGATATTTATATCATTTTCAGGACATTTTTTTTTCTAATATTAGGACCAAAAAGTAGGTATTTACGGTTTATCCGAAATATCGATAATTTTAGGCGCTTGTATAACTAAGAAGGGACATTTTTTTCTTTTAAAGACAAATGCATCATAAGTAGATAGATAACAGTTATTGTTATAAAAAAATCAACACTCATTTATTTAAATAAAAAATTTTATGTATTGAAATATTATGTAATTTTCTGCTATAACCAGAGCATGTAATCTGAAGTGATATTAATGAAGAACATAAACAAAATGTCTAATTTATAAAACACTAGACCTGCACACTTCTTGATAGAAGAGAGATGTAAATTTGGCAATGAAAGGAATATGAAGTGTCCTTTTTGTCTTTTGTAAAATTTTAAATGAAATGATGAGTTAATTTTAACAGCAATAATAAATCAATATTTTTAGTGATTGCATGATGTTGCTCTTTAGTGCTTTGAATGATGATTACATCAAAATACTCATCAAATACATGAATGAATTATCAATGAGAAGTATTTTTTTTAAATCCTGAAAGAAAATATTATTTTTTGCATCTTGTGTTTCGTAACCGTTAAGGAATTCACAAGACATATATTTATCGCTGAAAATGTCAACCATAAATTCATCAATTGCAAAACAAAAGAGTCAATATGCAGATTTTCTTTTTATTTTATTTATTTATTTGAAAAAAAAACTGTCGTTTCTCAAAACATTTCATAGCAATGATAAATATGATTAAATATCAATGCTACATATGGTTTAGATATTAAAATTTTGTTTACAATGTATCACACACTTTAGGATATATAGATAACTACAAAATCCTTTCCAGATCACACACACCTACACACACAAAAAAATAGTAAAAAAAATGTATAATTTGGCATATTGTTGTTTCGTTATGATGTAAAGACATTGTGATGTTTTTAATAAAACCCTTTATGATTATAAATTTCAATGTAGACATCCTTGGCAACTCGAAGAATCTCATAGCGGTATTCTAATTCTCTTCAGATATTGTCCTACATTGTTGATTGCCACCCTAGATTAACTTTGAATATATCAATAAGCTGCACTTGCTTTAGATATGAGGCTTATCTTTATGCTATCACACACATACGGAATATACAAGATGATCATAAATTCTTCTCTTGATTACAAAAAAATATTGCAAAAAACTATTATGAATTAGAATATGGTTGTTTCGATATACTGTAAAGATGTATTCGATATACTGTAGGATGTTTTTAGTAAAATATATCATGACAATAAATTTCGATGTGAAACCTTTGGTAGTTCGAAGAATCTCAATGCGGAACTCTAATTCTCACCACACATTATTTTACATTGTCAGCTGCCATCATAGATTAACTTTGAGAATATCCATAACTAACAACTAACTTTGAGTATTTCAATATCGTCAAACAATGTAGCAAACTATTAAGCTTTATGTAGCCACAAAAGAAAGAAAAATTTAATAGAATAATATCGGTTGAGCTAAACATTATTGACAACCGGAATTCATTGATGGCATAATGGTAACCAATTGAATGTAAGGTCACTACTTCTGCATTAACTGCGCCTGAAATTGAACTAAAAAAGTTAAGAACATGACTATTCCATAATAAAAAAATATTATGATTTAAAATATAGTTGTTTCGATATACTTTAAAGACATTAGGATGTTTTTAATAAAATCCTAATGTCTGTGATTTTGAATGGCTCTTTGTAATACATTTTGTAATGAGGGCATGACTTTGTGTTCTTGTAAATTAAATCAGTCACTTAAAACTTTAATTAAGCTAAAAGAATGTTTTTTTTTCTTCTGACAAGCTGTTTCTGTTTAAAATACGTGTTTCTTCTTTTCCTGTAAATGAACATAACAAATTGAACAAAGTTCGTAACAAAGTGAAAAGTAGTAGTTAGCTATATAAATTATTTTAGAAAAAAAAAATGGAGTTGAAAGTTATTGAAAAAAAAATATTTTTATTGGTGATAAGTATTGCTCTAATCAATGTTGCATCAATAATCAAACATATTTATTGTTTTATTTTGTAAATTCTACTTGTATCTTCAGCATTGCTTACAAGCAAATATTAATCACTAATCTAGTAAGATACTTATCTGTTCAGAAAAAAGAAGATATGTAAATATATCTTCACACAATTCGTGATTAAAATTAATATTTTCTCACTGTTTAGTAGCAATTTAAATACAGATAACACCACTGATACATTCGCCGGAGCAGACAGAGTGTAAATATGCCCAACGCCGATATCCTTCTCCAGGCTGAAATGACTCCCAGAGACATACTACAGAACATGCAGCAGCAGCAAGGTAATAATTTACAATAACTTATTGACGCTTTCAAATCCTGCCTCATTTCGGAATTAATGTCAGCTTTGAAGTTATTGCAAACTGCTTAGATGTTGTTCGGAACTGGCGCTGTGGTGGCAAAATTAAATATATGTACAGCGATGATAGGGCACCAAATTATAATTAGTCAATAAACATAAAACATTGCCGAAGGGCATTTACAGCTGAAACTGGCTCGTGGAAGGTGACGTAAATGACTTGGATAAGTATGGTATGTTCATTAGGAAGAATTATTGACAGACTGGCTGCTTTCTCTAGGCATCATCTCAGCCGTTCGAGTTTAATCTACAAGGGGGGTGGGCATATTTTTACTCGTGCCTTTAATGCAGGGAGCGTAGATTAGGAATGGAGATCTCTTAATCCGGTTTCTAATGTTTTTTTTTTTTTTTTTTTTTGAAAAATGTCGAGTTTGAGTTTCCTAGTGATTACTTCGCAGAATTTATCCGGAGGAATATTAAAATCAGGAAGAATTCCGAAAAAGATATTTGAAGGTAAGCTTTGGCGTAAAATAATGTGAATGGTGAGGTATCGTTGTATATTTTAACATGAACATTTAACATTTTTTGAAAAATATTGAGTTTGAATTTCCTAGTGATGACATTGCAGAGTTTATCCAAAGGAATATTAAATTCAGAAAGAATTCCGAAAAGAACATTTGAAGGTAAGCTTTGGCATAAAATAATGTCAATGTTATCACTGTTTATATAGCAATGTTTATATAGCACTTGTTTATATAGCACTGTTTATATAGCACTTGTTTATATAGCACTGTTTATATAGCACTTGTTTATATAGCACTGTTTATATAGCACTTATGGCAATGTTTTAACATTGACTATAAGTCAGTATTGATTTAAATCCCGAAAAGATTTCAGAGTTGAAATTTAAATTTCATGTGTTGGATTATCGATAGAGGAATGTGCTTGAATTTAGTAATGTTATTTAAAAATGTTAAATCTAAAATAATTTTTTTTTGAATTTAGTATTGTTTTAGTTTGAATGCAAATTTAAATTAATTCAGAATTAAACCTTCAAATAAAATTTAGATTTATGTTTGGGACAGCGAAAGGTAGAAGAGAAGCAATTTCTATTTCAAATTTATAAAGTACAAATAAATTTCTTTTAATGTTAAATAAAAATACAGAAGTCTAGTTTTTGAAAAAGAAATAATTATATGAATGTATAATAGAGCGTTTGTGCCATTGGATGGTTATATTAAGGGTTAAAATATAGTATTCTTTCCCTGACAATCTCAAATTTAAATTTTTGGGAAGTACAATAAATAAATTTAATTGCAAAAAATAAATGTCAGATATTATTATATTATTAATTAATAAAATATCTATAATTAATTTATAATTATTATATGTTTAAATAGCTAATGATTAGCATTTATTTTTATTTCTCATAAATAATAACTAAAATTTTTATTTTAATTTGCATCATATTAATATTTTATTATAGCTTTGTTACTTAAATATTATTTTAATTTTTTTAAACGACTTAAAAATATATGGTGGATGAAATCTTCGTAAGTTGGCTTTTATGGGGAGAAAATGAAATTTGTGATGGTTTTATGCTGTGAATGTTTATTTTTAAAAAACTTAATGCTTATTTTTTAAAACTTTTATGCTTATGTTTGAAAAGAGCAGCGTTTCATGCAAAATTTTGATGATTAATTGTAAATACTTTGGCTTTCCTGAAAAATCATAGAATAGAATTGAAAAAAAAAAAAAAAAAAGGACAAATTTTGAATGGATTTGAATTGAGTTTTTGGGCGGCTTTGACATTTAATGAATATGTTTATCTCATTTAATTTTAATCTTTTAAATCCAGATTTACTTAATATGCAAGCAATACTCCGATCTAGCCAGAGGTCATGCGGAAAACTTGATGGGGCAATCAACAAGCAACCTCACCTAGCACGAAGGAACTAACGACAGTTGATAACGTTGGACACTTGCAAATAACAAAGAAACTTCTAGAGAAAATGTTTATTAGTACAGAAAGAAGAATAGAAAAAAAAAAAAGATTACATTTTGCATTACTTATTAAATCGGGAAACACTGAAAATGCATTAAATGTATGTTAACTTTTTACTTTGGGAGAGAATTAAAGTCAAGAGCTTTGACAAAACGTTCCGAATAGAAGATTGAATGGCTGGAATTCTTATGATTTCTTCGCCGTCAAGAGGCATCCAATTTTTTGGTCATCTGAATCTGTGTTCTTGTATATAGTTCACAGGCTTTGATCACGTGATTTATAGATCCTTCTTTGGTGCCACACTAAGAAGTCGAACTTTTGTCAAAGAAACGACTTTGATGCATAGAAAATACAGCATGTCAAGTAACAATTATAATGAAAACATTTCTGTAAAATGTTAGCAATAAAAATGCCGATTAGATTTTACAGTCTATTAATTATCTGATAAAGCTCGTTGCTAAATATTCAATTTATATCGCTTCCAAATCACCTTACGAAAGAGAGAGAGAAAAAAAGTCTTGGATCATTACTTACAACTGATTATAATCTCCATAATAAACCTTTAAAAAACAGTCACTAATCAGGCAATCAGGGCTTATTTACAACAGAGCCCTGAGAGGATTAAATCCCTCTCCACAAAATGGAATTGTGCTTTTTATCTTTTCCCGCCATAAATGTTGCAGCAACCAATTTTTCGCCGTTTTATTCCACGTACGTTCGAAAGCCAAAGGGGGAATAAACACATTTTCAGAATCTTCCCCAAAGCTTCGACATAAAGGCAAAATTTATAGCAGCCAGCATGTGTGGCTGGCTCGCTAGCACAGGCCTCGGATTACACGGGGTTTTCGATGTTAACTGTTATGAGATAAATAATTTATAACCCGGCTGTAAACCTGTAGCACAAATATTGATATATGAGCAATTTAACCTTCTATAAAAATATCTAAAAATGATTCTGGCTCGGCGTGTTGTCTCGTAAATTAAATAAAAGACGAAGAAAACTTCTTTGTAAAAGCCCAGGCGCCGTGCTTGGCATGAAGACAGCTCACTTTATTAGTATAAAGCTTTTCGTGTGAGGGTACAAAAGAAGTTTATTTATTATCGAGTTCAATCGAGTTTAAGAATAAATGGAAGAAGAATTTTCTCCCGATGAAACTTATCATTTTACGATGAAAAAAAAAAAATAACCAA
This sequence comes from Argiope aurantia, assembly GCA_026543865.1. Taxonomy (NCBI): domain Eukaryota; kingdom Metazoa; phylum Arthropoda; class Arachnida; order Araneae; family Araneidae; genus Argiope; species Argiope aurantia. Next base: position 591,944 of record JAPMOR010099591.1, read on the forward strand.
CGAGGCTGAAAAGTTATTGTAAGGTTTTATGAGGGTTCTTTATTTCGATAACGGAGGTTACGAAGAACCTTCTTTGACATGAGTTTCTCAAAATCTGTATTGCGGTAACTTCTAATAGTATGGCAAGTCACGTTCAACAAAGGATGATGCATGGCACATTGGACGAAAATTATTGTTTGACAAAAAGGTTAAAAGGAAGTAAAAATGTTTATGTTGAGGAGCCGTGATTTTATTTGTTGTTGCAAATTAATGAACCACAGCTTTTAAAGAGGAGGTTCTCTCATTATTGTTTTTATGCTTTATTCGTCATTCTCTGGAAATTTCTTTTTTGATTCTTCATTAGAAAAGAATCCCCTGAATTGTTTAGTGCATAAATTTCCATTAGAAAAGAGAACTGTTTTCGGTAAAAATCAATTTAAGGTGCAAAGTCTTAGGTATTCTGTAACGCTGTTAATTTAATCCGTTTTATATCGAAGAAGTTTTGCTGTAACCTTTATACCCGTGATATATGATGGCTGCTATTATTATTGTACCAAAAACGTATTGAAAATGATATAAAAAATGTATATCCGAGAATTTATAAGCATTTATAAAATTTGCAGTAATAAAATTCACAAGTTTTTATTGTATGAAACTCACAAATATTTATTTCTCATTCTTATTTTATCTGTGAATCTTATTACTGAAATCGTTATTTATGCATCATATGATATAAAATACATGTTTGTGAATTTTCTACTAATATTGTTATATATTTATTTTATAAGATTCACAAATTTTTATCTTGTGAATCTTATTACTGAAATCGTTATTTATGCATCATATTATATAAAATCGATATTTGTGAATTTTTCTACTAATATTGTTATATATTTATTTTATAAGATTCACAAATTTTTATTTTGTGAATCTTATTACTGAAATCATCATATGTGCATTTTATTTTACGAAATCGATACTCGTGAATTTTTTTTACTGATATTGTCATATGAAATCACCGTTTTATTGCATTGTGTTATATGAGAACCGGAATGTTAGAATATTTTATTATAGAAAACCAAAGCAGTTTTCGCGCCGTGCCATTTGATAACAGTTCTGTCAAAAATTACCAATTCCCCTGCTAACAATTTTAAGCATAGAAATTATTATTAAGAATGTTTATTTATGGCTGTCAATACATTTGATGAAACAAAATGAAAATATCGAATCTTAAATACAATTTTCCTGATGCATGATAACTTTTTGATTATTATTAGATAGTGCGATGATAAAAAGGCTATTTTCCACGCTTTATAGTAATCGTCAAACTATTCAACTCGATTTTGACAAATCTCCACGTTTTAGAATTCCCATAATCTAAAACATATTTTAAGAAAATACGTCCGTGACAAAGATAACTCAAAAACGCTTTGAGCTAGGTGGTTGAAATTTGATAAGCGATCTTTACACCAAATTTCCAGATATCTATCAAATTTTGGGCAAAATCGGTTCAGATGAAGTCCGTCTGTACAGTTGTTCGAATATAACACAATAAATACAAAACGAAGAGAGATGAATAAGATTCGGTAATGTAATTTATGTACTGTGTGATATCCTGACCTAGCCAGAGTCCATGCGGAAAACTTGATGGGGCCACCGAAGAGCACCTAGCACGAAGGAACAAATTATACTTGATGACATTGGACCCTTACAGACAATAAACTCTCTACAGAAACGCATATTGGTACAGAAAAAGAATAGGAAAAAAATTACATATTAGGTTGTGAATCATTAAAAAAAAATGCATAAAATACATTAAATGAGTGTTGTTATGTGTACACTTCTATAGTATAAACATTTGCCAAATTTTGAGACAAACCCAGTAAGGCGTTGACCGTCTGTACTTTAAAAAACATATAAACGCGATAATTCAAAAACGCAGTGACTTAAATATGTCAAATTAGGTATGGGATTTTATGATTAAAAACGTTATTTGGTGCAAATTTTCGTTTCAATCGGTTCTGAAAAAACGCCTCTAAATCATAAGTTCAATTTTTGAATATTATTAACCGTACGCAGGGATTAATCACCAAAAGACTCGCCAAGGATCACACAATAGATTCAATAAAAATGGTAAAATTGCACCAAATATAAATATTTGTGCGCCAATTCCGTGCATAATTTTCTCTGGAATAGAACTTTTATTATATAGTTTGTGCGAGAAAATTGTGGGGAGATCATTTTCACCTGTTAAATCGAGCTATTGACCGTCTCCCCTCACATTTTAATAGTTATCATGTCATTAAGGCTGATGACTTGAAGGGAGAGAATTAATAAAAATAAAATAGAAAAAATCAAATAAAAAAATAAATAAGGCAAACAGATAAGAATGCCTTGTTTTAATATAACATAAAATTACGTCCTACTAGAGCAGAGTGCTTGAAGCTATGGATTCTGGCTTCAAATGGCGGATTCATTCCAACATTTTGATATTGTGAAACTGTAGCAGCAAGAATTTCAAAGGGAAGTATTAATATCTTATTCAAGACATTTCACTGATATTTAGGTAATAAATTTCTTTTCTTTAGAGCTAGATTTTAACTAGAATCTTTTAACTAATGTAACTAGATTTTTTGAATTTAATCGCGGATATATTAGAAATTACGCATCCAAAGAAGGATGGTTGAGGTCATAGTTCTTCGAGGTCATAGAACTATTTAAATAGCTGTTCGTAAAAAATATATATTTGTAAAGAAGAAAGAATTATAGACAGACAAATAAAACACCCTGCTATTACTTTTAGTTTTATCCTTCCTGTCTGTTTCACCTGCATTGATATGGACATAATAAATTAAATGAAGAATGTCTTCTGAAACCTCCCAACTTTTTATCTTCGAATTTAGTTAATATCTTCTTTTAAAAGGAACAATTACCGAGAAATAAATATTGAGAAAACTTTCGTTATTTATTTTAGATTCGGGTGACTTCATCAATCTGGACCAAAGAGCCTGAATTCGGGATTGCCGCAATTAATCTAGGTTAATTAGTTAATTTAGTTTAATTAAAGTTTTTATTTTTCTATGTTTATGTGTATTTTTGAGTGCATAAAAATTATCTGCCGAAAATTGGATGGCCCTAACTCTTTCCCACTCTCTTGATATAACTTTTGTGATAATACAAAAACAAAATGTCTAATTTTTAAATCAGATAAACACGCATACGAAGCACAACAGATATTTAAACAAATATTATTTAAAATAAAATAACTATTTTGAAGGGTTATAACCAAAATTGAAGTAGAAAATTCTCTGAATCCTAAAAAGTCGTGTACCGCTTTAACAGAATGGGACACTTATCTCATTTGTAGAAGTCACCATTTTATGAAGTCGGAGCAAGTAATAAAGTGATTCTTCTCTAATTTACTACAAATGGACTCGAACTGCGCAGTCTACGTCGTATTTTTACTACCTCTCACTGTGTGTCACCGGACCCACCCCTCTATGATTGATTTATCGCAAAAAAAGGGGACGTTTGTCCACCAATCTTCACCGCAGGTGTGCATGTAGAAACATTAAAGAACTTGACTTAACCACCGCTACAATCCGCACACTGTCATGTACCAAAGCGAAAGTTTAACCACCTCTGGCCTCCATACACAATGGGAGCGATTCATAAAAGGTACAGTAACCCTGAGGCCGATCTCATATTTCTGCGGCACGGCACGATATTTTTCAAGAACTCGCTCATTTACTCTATTTCGCTGCAGGTGAAGCTGTCAATTACCGCCAACCACCCAGAATGCCAATAGACATGTCTGAAGCCCATGACGACACGACGCTGGATAGCAGCAACATAAACATGCCAGCTTTGAGTGATATATCTCTTGCCGGCTCCGAAATCAACGTTGTGTAGTTCCTGTGCGTTAACGACTGAGCCATCATTTTTAACAAAGTACGTGATTGGGGAGCGAAACCGCAACACAATCGCCTGAGGTGAATACCAGTTGCCCGGTGATAGGATGAACTTTGTGTAAAGGTGTCATCCGTTTGGCGATTGAGCCGTTCGGTTGGCGACTGATGGAGCCGCCAATTACCAAGTGGAACTGTCGAAATAGAACAGTGGATCCATCTGATTATCGCGGCTGAAAATGGGATTGAGGTTATAGATCATATGGAAACAAACTGGTGACAAGTCCTTCCTTTCTAGAAATGGAGAACATATCCTCCCCCCCCCCCTCCTACCTCGAGACAACACTGAGATATTCAGAGAGCAAATTGCAAACTCAACACATTTATTTTTTCACTACCAAATATAAAATATGTAAATATAAATAAATAACCAGGAAAGTAAGAAATCGAACAAAGAAAAGCAAATTTGGTTTCAGTTGTTTCAAAACTTAAAAATAAATTACTGTTATCATTTTCAATTAATATTTCCACAATTAACAATTCTATTAATCAGTTCTTTTCTATTAATCTAGTTTATTTCTATTTATTTCCATTAATTTATTAATTTAATTTCTATTAATATAATTAATTATCTAATTTATTAAGCTATTAATCAATTCTCTTCTATTTCAATTTTCTATTAATTAATTTCGTTCAATTAACAATTCTAAGTTTCTGTGTGGATATAAATTTTTATTTTAACTATCCTACTGATTATTTATATTCTTTAATTTAAACCTTCCAATTTTTCTAAAATTTAAATTATAAAATGGTATTTTTAGAGGATTTTGATTAGAAAAATTTTATGGAACAGAAACTCCAACCTACAACATTATGATTGAAATTCAATAACAAATGCAATGTTTTATTTTTATCCATTGTAACAAAAGTACTGAGATAAGAAAAAGAAAAATATTACTCTGAGAAAGATAAGAAATATCAAATTACGAAACAAAATTACGAGATATGAAAGTAACAGAAGCTCAATAAATGAATAAAGCAAGAAGCTGAATATTGAACAATCATTTCATTGTCTTTTATTTTAACATGATTTTTTTTACTAAAATTCAGTTTGAAATAATATATTATACATTAAAAATTACTGTATATAAATTTACTGTAATAATATTGACTGTATGTTAAATTAATCTATATAATATTATACTATATTATATACATTATAACTTTCCTTATAATATATTTAATAAAATTCAGTTTGTACTACATACTAAAAACTAGAAATGTAAGTCAATTAAAAGTTATAAATAAAGAAATTTAAGAGAGTTCATTTGTAATTAAAAATAGTAAATTTGCTCGCAAATGAAATAAACTGTATTATATTCATTTTATTGCTCATAAAACCCACAAACTGAATTTTTCAGTGATACATAAACAAAATTCCCACAAAATTTACTAAAAGTTACGAACACGTGATTTCTTTCAACCAATCAAAAAAAAAAAAAGAATGAAAACCGAAGAATTATTTATTTCTTGCAACTCTGTTAAGCCATCTACATCAAACAAAAACAATATTATGCATAATTTGTGCAGAATGACGTGTAATGACAATCGTCATGGATAAACATCCTGTTCGGCAGCTGCATTTAATAATAATATGATATAAATAACATGTATTTAACAATAAATGACAAATGTCCCGGCACGAAATAGCGATGAAACGGCATTCCATGTATCTTTTCACCAGCGAAATATAGCAAACCTAAACTTGAAATATGCATCGCTCTATCTCACTTGCTTTTAACGACGTCATAAATTTTTTGTCGTCGAAAATCTTAATTCCCCCTGTTAATTCCTACATCAACTGCTGTTCCTCGATCTTTTTGTTATTCTTTTTTTTTTTTTTTTTTTACTTAAGGCTCCATCAAAAGCTATACAAAATAACTTATAGGCATTCTTCGACCCCGAGAATGTTTGCTGATAGCTAAACTAACGACTCCGATAATGGCCATAATTAATTGACCAGTTAGCCGTTTTTAAAGCGTCATAAATCTAGCAGACTCGACTGGGTTTTCAAGAAATTCTTAGTCAGACGATAAATTTTTTGGGCCCATTTGGAGGGAGAACTTTAGTTTTGTTTTCTTCAGCCCCAAGGTTGCTAGTGATACAATAATAACCAATTATGAATTCTTACAGGTAGTGCCTTATTACTTCGATGATATAAATAACATTAAATTTATTATATATCTATTGTTATATTAAAATTATATTTATTAATATATCTTTTATATTATATCTTTATTATATTATATATTATATCCCTTTTATATTATCTAACTATTTATTTAATAATTATATATCTATATATTAAGTTACTATAAAATAAGGGGCGAAATTTACAAATGACTATATACCTAGGAAATAAGGGATGGAACTTATAATTGACTTTATACTTATTCAGTAAGGGGTGAAATGTATGGAATAGTCTTTAATATACATCGTTTCTATAATATTCGAGATGTTGAAAATTCACTATTTTATTACCGACTATCTCATCAGGCGGTTTGCTGGTTGCCCAGGAATATTGGTTAGATTTTATTTCAGATAAATCGTCGAAATGTAACTTAACTGAATGATTCTACCCAATTGTCTGACGTTAAAACCATGTTATTTTAATTCTCTTACTAAAGTTCTGCTTATTGTGTTCATGAACTTATCTAATGGAGACCTGTCACGTGACACTACTAATAACATAAATGTCCGGAATATATGTTTTCTGATTTGTATGGTATTATAGCTTCACTTTTTTAATTGTCTTATAAAATACATGGATATTCATTATAATCCTGCTCTGGTTTCCACAACGGAAGAAAATCATACAACTGAATAGTTAATGAAAAAATGAAAATAGCTTAAATTCCAGGGCAACAATGCAATCGATTGTTGGAAATTAGATAATTTTTTTAAACATATGTCAAAATTCAGAAAAAATTGGCATAAAAATTTTATTGATATCCTTAAGAATGTAATATTTTAAATTTGGAAGGCTAAAATCTACAGAAAAAAGTCATAATTCAGCTGAATTTTTAATTCATTAAAATTCTGAATAAAATTTTAAAAAATCTCTCCCAGGTGCACATTTCCATCTTATATGCATATTATAGAAGATGGTACATGCATTTCCGGATATACCATCTTCTCGAGGTTGCAGTATGCACAAAAACCTTTGAATGTTATCACCCTTTTCGAGCACAGATCGATGTCAAGACAGGCACAATTAGTCAAATGTACAACACTATTTCTTGTTAAGCGCATTCAAAGGGAGTTCAAAAATCTTCCTCTACTATGGTTGAATTGACCATCATCTCAAAGGATTAAGGGATTCAAGATTAAGGGATTCTCAAGGATTAAGGGCATCTCAAAGGATTAAGGGTCCTCAAAATTAAGGGATTCAAGAGCAACAGTCAAGATAGTAGTAACGTTTCTAAATTTCATCTTCAAAGGTTAAACTGTCCTACATCCAAAAAGAGTTGGAACAAGTTTGAAGGATTCAAGGACAATAAAAGGATAGTATTGTTTTTAATTCTGTCTGTTACGATTGAACAGTGCAGCATCCGAGAGAAGTATTTCTAATTCCAAGAGATTCAAAGACGGTAGCTAGACTTAAACAGTCTTCAATTTTCTCTTCTGTGGCTGAAATCGTACATTGTAAAGATTTGTTTTTCAAGTCAAAGCTGACATGAAAGGGAGAATTACAAGGAAACAGAAGAAAGCTGGAAATGGGTATTTCTCTCCTCTCTCTCCTTTTCTTTGTTTCTTTTCTTTTTTCCCTCCCTTAGTAATATTGTTATTTACGTATGAATGTATGTGTATGTTAAGCGGAAGGATGAATGAATGAATTATACCACGTCACTAAATAATAATTCCATTATAGATAAAAAGAAAACAAAGGTACCAACAATGCCCAGGCTTAAAGTAATATTTTTAACTAGGTCTAAATAAAATGTTATGTTATCTGGACTCTTTGGTCCTACAACTTCGGAGATGTAGAACTAGAGAGTCCAGGTTCTCCGTCCAAAGCCCCGTTCCAACGATCTGTGCGCGTCTGGAGATAAACACAATTCCTCCTACTTCCCCTTTCTTGTGGTTTTTCCGGAGTTCTTTTATGTCTGTTCAGTTTACTAACAATTTGCGGGAGGCTCCGGATCGCGCTCACAGGCGCGGTCGGTCCACCAATAGGCCAGTTAACAAATTTATGACAATATATGTAAAGGCTACAGGACGTCGGAGCACTTCTCAAAACATTCATCACGTCTTCACGACAGCAAAATTGATTAAAATTTTCTTAACTTTCTTTTCAACGATTAAATAATATTCTCAGAGATTCGTAAGTCCTTCTCACCATTAAAATAAAGTATGACTGCTTAAAACTTTTCTTCGATCAAAAATCCAAAGTTTGAATATCCGTGACATGGCAATAAAATTCCCATTTACATGAACGTCAATTTCTTTGGCGAGAGTTAGGGGGAAAAAAAAAAAAAAAAAAAAAAAAACAGCATTTTGCTGACACTGACTCCACAATCCCAACAGCGCGTTAACTGAGATATACAAACCTTGGTATCCGGTTCCAAATTACAGACCACTTAGAGTTCACACCCCTCAGAAATCGATTAGGGCTCCGGAAGAACCACTCTGCATATTTTCCCGAAAACATCGAAAAGTTCGCCGACAGGACAGAGCGTCCTCCCGGAATAAGCAATCGTTAAAATAATTATCGCGATCCATAATATGCGATATGCATACAATTATCCAGGCTTCCCTGTCAAACCCTTAACATTAATCTTTCATGTAATGAGACGTCTAATAATCGGGTACAAATTCTGCTACGTCGTCTTGCTGCCCGGATGTTGGAACGGGGGGGGGGGCTACTTAAAACGGATGCGCTTAGAAATCATTTTACTCTGCGTCGTTAATAAAAGCAGGGGGACAGGCTATTTGTCTTAATTTCGTTTTCGTTCGAAGAGAGAAAGCATCGAGTCTGTAAAGCGTAGGATGGTCCGGTTTCTAAATGGGGAAAAAATGAGTCCCTTGTTTTGAAAGTAAACAAAAGTTTTCATTGTGTGTGGCTAAGATAATGGGATTTTTTCCCCCTTATTTTGTTTAGCATATAATCGTTGTAGTATATCTGCATTAATTTTTGTTGATATAGAGAAAAGTTTCATAGTTTGCTTAGGTTGTGTGGGTGAACTATTAGACCACCCTATGCATTATATTCCTGCTGTTTTTAATACATCACTCTTGATTTCAATATTTTGCTTTCATTTTATAATACAAGAAAACAGTAAAATATACCACACTGATTTTTTTTCAAAATTAAATTTAAAAAATTCCCCCCCCCGTTCCAACACACACACACACACACACACACACACACACACACACACACACACACATATATATATGTCCTATCCTGTAATATTTATAAATCTGATTGTGAGGAAATTCAGATTGTAAAAGGGTAAAAATGATTATTTATTTCTGAAAATAAATAGCGATTTTCATTATGTTTAGTCTAATGTAAAGGAATTTTTTTTTTTTTTCAGTGTACAAATGTTGGATCGAGACTGAATTAGATATGTTTTACTGAAATTTTCCACAGTTTGATTAGCTTGTGCAGTTTAGTTTTCATATGAAACTGCTAAACTTCCCTGTGTAGTATATTCCGTCAATTTTCGTAGTACTAATTCGGTTTTGAATACATTATATCGGAATGTAAAACAAGAAAACAATTCGTAATGTAAAAATATGAAAATATCAGCTCAACTTTAATTTTTAGAATTAATTTTAAAAGAACTTTAGCTGTAAGTAGAAGTATATCTAGGCGTCTTTTACCAGCATGATACATCGACAAATATAGAGTAGTATAGAGGTTTCAAAGAGAGAAAAAGAAGGGGGGAAAAAAGCCCCCTTTTTTTTTCTTACAAAGAAGGAAAAAAATTATATTAAAAAAAATGAAATTTTCTTTATGTGCGTTTTAACAGACGAAATATTTTTAAACATAAGAAACTTGGATAATGGATGGATGATTTTATCATGTTGTAAAGTTCACATTTTAATTAGTTTGTGCAGCCTGTGAATCTGTGAACATGGTAAAGCTCATAGTATTGTAGTAATATATTTATGTAAAGCCTCTTGATATCCCAGTTTCACCAATTCGATTTTTCGATTTTTATACCTGTAAATAAAATATTCCTAAATGAATAATTTTTGAGACACTGAGGTTAAACTTCAAAATGAAAACGATCTGTTTTATTTCTTTCATTTAAGTCTGAAATATAAAATTTTTGAACACTGAAATAAAAAAAACGATAACAAATAAAAAAAAATATCTCAGAGGTAGGTTATTTTGTGCGTTTATTTCATTATAAATCTTTTGGATCCTCTGATCAATCAAGGTTGTCTCGGTATCGATTCTTTAATCAGGTTGAAAGAGTAAAATTTCCAGAATTTGATCTTCATTTTCTCGTAAATGAAGGAAAAATATACTAATGTCAAAAAATCCGTGCTCGACATTTTCACGAATCTCCTTATTACAGACCTCCTTGAGTCAGGAAAATACATATTTGGATTTACGTTTTTTTCTCTGTCTGTGAACAAGTTAATTCTAAAACTCTTTGAGTTGAATGGATGAAATTTGTAATTTGATATTTACATCAAATACACTTGTAGACTTATTTTGAATTTCGAGCAAAATCCATTAAGACGAATTCAGACTTTCCGAGTACAGGGGAACATGCTAATTAAAAGGCGCGAAGAGCTAGAAGGTTAAATTTTAGCACACAAGATTACCATCTTAAAGGTAGATTTGTATCAAATTTGGAACCAAATTCGCGAAACAGTTGACCATCTCTGTTTGTACTCTTGCAGACATACAAATGTGGCAGTTCAAAAATGTAACAACTTAAATAAATGAAATTTGGTTTGTAATCTTGTGAGTGAAATTTCGGTCTTATGTTAAATCTTTGTTTTAATCCAATAGAAACAAAAGTGTCAAAAAATACATTTTCTTGTTTCGATAAATAGTCCCAAAAATTCGCCAAATATTGCCCATCGAATTCAGTAATAGCGCTAAATTCATTCCAAAATGTATTTCGTAATTATTGTCCGCCAATGCTCTTGTAACATGGCATGACATGTAATTGATCCACAAGTACCTCTTTTCATTACTATAAGTAGCGATTTACTTTTGTACGCTCTCAACTCTCATGTCTGAGACTTTATAAATAAAAATTAGAGCACTGGTGGATTCCTAGTGGGCCTAATCTAAGCTCCATAGCTGACGGAAATAGATAGATATAATTGTTATTAGAGTAAGCGAGAATGTTTTGGGGAGACAAATCCCAATTGTTGAGACTAAAAGGAAGCAGGAATCATATTTAAAATAAAAATAATTTGTTGATCTGTTTAAAATATTTTCAAACAAATTTATTTTTATTTATGTATCATTTATTCATATTATGATTATTTAAAAAAAGTTTAATTAAAAAAGGAAAAAAAATGACAAATATATAGTTGTTTCTTATTTTGTACTATATTAATTGCAACAATAAATACAGAGATAAAATGAAAATATTTCAGCAAAAATTTGGATCCGATACATGGGTAAAAGAATTAAAAAACTTTTTGTGAGAATAGATGTTCATAAAAATTATTTATATAGTTCTATTATTAAGATTTTTTTATATATAATTAGGGATATCTAACATCATATTTCAAAATCGTTCACTCTGCAGCTTTTTCTTCTAAACTAAATTTAAAAGTGAGCCAGTTTCTCCTTGAACTGCTCTTGGAAAGCAATCTATCCACATTTATGTAAGAGATTTCTACCTCTTGGAATACTTAAGTACTTTCAAAGTCGGTTTGCCCACCAGCCAAAAATTTGTAAGACGAGTCTTTGCAGGTACATTAAGGGACTCTACTTCTATGACAGCACGTACCTCTCATAGGTTTGATTGCACCATGACTAGTAATAGCCTTAACACAATTGCAAATATGATAATTCAGATTAGGTAATTCCGATGTGCTGATCATGAATCTTTGGCTCATAGACAATAGCTAATTATTATGAACAAGTGGGATAAATTAACAACAATAAATAAGTTATTTTTATTTATACGAAATGAATCATATTGGAAATTATTATTTATTATTAATAAGTCATGCTTAAAATTGTTTTATTATAAAAATTAGAGTCTGGTAATTATAAAAATAAGAAAAAGCAATGATGTATATCTTTTATTCTCTTGAAATTTTGACATCCTCTCTCTTCGGGCCTGGCAAAAAAAAAAAAATCTGTAATATTTGCTATGACAATAAAACAAGACTGATTTTTTTTCGGAGTAAATATTTCTTTCTATAAAATTATTTCACAAACTCAATAACTTATTTTATTTTAAAACTGTTATAGATTTTCCTTCTGATTTAAAAAAATTTATTAAAGGAAAAAAGGCAGAAAAATATAAGTGTTAACAAGGTAAAAAAATATATATAACTGTATTTTTTTTATCATCTTTCACTCTGTTTCGTTCCGAGACTCACTTATTTGAAAATGACTTTATTGAAGATTGAGCATTTTCCTATCTGTTTGGCATCTAAAAAAAAAAAGTATGTTCTCTGAGGTAGTAAATATCTGATAAAACCAGTTGAATTGAACCTACAAGTTCCTACAGAAAAAAACAAAATAAAAAACGGCAACAGGACGAAAACGAAATAGACGAAAATCACAACATTGTTCTCAAAACGAATGAAATGGCAATAAAAACAGGAAAAAACAAAAAAATCCGTTTATTATTCCCAACTCGATATTTTTAGCAGAGATGAATGGATATAAAAATTTATACATTTATGTTGTGTTCTTTTTCGTTCTCTAGTAACATGCTTGTTACACTGAAATTTGGGGACGTACTTTCGGACTTTACTACTTGGGCAGTAAAAATTTCCACTGCCGGCTGGCGCAACAATCCTCATTGATTGCTGAAATCAGAGCACTTATTTCTCTAACTCTGATTTTCCAATTCTCTTTGTGTTTTTGAGTTAGCACATTGTTTTGTTTTATTCGAAGGGGTTACTTTTGGAATGTAAATCGCCAACCTGAAAGCCAAGCGCTACAATTTTGAGATACGTTAATTTTGATTGTGATAACATCGTAGAATTACTTTTTACTTTTCCGTATATGAAATATAAAAGAAAAAAGTATTGTTAACGTCAAAAAATTCGAAATCGATGTTAAATCTGCCTGAGGCCGAAAAGCACAATTTTGGAGTTATGTCTGCATGTTTGCCACTCTCTCAATCAAAATCTCTTCGCATTAAAAGAA